>ML826978.1:13350-62412 GCA_009831015.1 Picea engelmannii
CCAGGGTGGGGAATGGTCCGGACAGTTACTCCTTGAGGGCAGACTCATTCTCTCTAGGCTACACCTTGTTTGGTGTCGGAGGAATGGCCCAGGGTGGGGAGTAGTCCAGGCTCAACAATCAGGGACATTTATTCCTCAAGGGAAGACTCATTTTCTCCAGGTTACACCTTGTTTGGTGTCGGAGGAATGGCCCAGGGTGGGGAATAGTCCAGGACAGTCATTCCTTAGGGCAGACTCATTCACTCCAGGTTACACTTTGTTTAGTGTCAGAGGAATGGCCCAGGGTAAGGAATGGTCCAAGCATTTCTCGAGGGTAGACTCATTCTCTCCAGGTTACACCTTGTTTGGTGTCGGAAGAATGGCCCAAGGTGGGAAATTGTCCAGGTTCAAAAATCAGAAACAATCCTTCTTCCTTGGTTGAGAAGAATGGGGCAGATAGCCCAGTGTTGATATTCTATATTGAAGGCAGACATTCTTTCAGATCTCACAGATGTGAGTGAAAGATTGGCCCAGATGATTATTGTTGATACTCTATAATGAGGGCAGACATTCTTTCAGATCTCATAGACGTGAGTGAAAGACTGGCCCAGATGATTTAGTTTTATCATAACCTTGTTTCTATGCATATGAAGACTACTGTGGTGGCAGACATTCTTTCATATCTCACAGATGTGAGTGAAAGATTGGCCCAGATGATACAGTTTTTATCATAACATTGTTTATATGCAGGTTGCTATTTTTTATGAAGGACAGTTTGTTATTGTGTTTCACAAAGTCTGAGTAGTTGTGTACTACTGGAATAGACACAGGTGTGTTTTATAAATTGATATTGTACCAGTTGTCATAGGAGATTATCCAGTCGGATAATAGTGACAGGTGCTCGTGGTGCTACCTGTTGAATGGTCTGTTGTGCTCAAGACCATACCTCCCTAGCTAGGAGGGAGTGTTGATATTATGGTAGCTTCGAGAGGTATGAACCTCTATTGTGACCTATGACGAGATTAGAATCCTCCAGAAGGAAGCAAAGAATTGAAGGAAACCCTAGACAGGTTGTCGACTAAACAAATATATTTATATTGAATTTATTCATGCCTAGAAGAATAAGTCGGCCCAGTTAGACTGGCCAAGTCGGCCCCAGTTAGATTAACCAGTCCACTATAAATACAGGGCGCCAGTTTCATTATTACACACTCTCAGAATTGCAGAGCCAGTTGTGCACATTGCAATTGGTAGTTTTGTGCGCAGGTCTCTAGGGAAAGTGGTGCGCTAGCTTCTGGGTGGGATCATCTGTTCAATTTAGTTTCTATTCTTTTTCTTGGTGCATTTAGCCTCTCTTGGCTATAGATTGCAGCCATAATTCTCTTCTCGGTCAAGGTCAAGGTGCTCGGAGGGTGGCTTAATGCCTGTGGTTGGGTGACGAGGGTATCGTCAATGGTTAAACGAGCACAATCCTCTATATTCTAACACCTTGTACATAGTAAATCAATTGTTATGAGATCTACTATATTTTATAGTAATCTTCTTAACTTTGTTTCCTTAAAAGGAGTTGTAGTTGTACATTTTTCTGAAGAGCTATAAAGCCCTCTTGGAGGGGGGAGTTTGAACCTAAAACATCTAGAACCGATCTGAGATATGAAAGAATTAAGGAGTTATAGTTGTACATTGTTATGAATAGTTATAAAGCCCTCTGGAGGGGGAGTTTGAACCTAAAACATCTGGAACATATCTATATATGAAAAAATTAAGTATACCTACAAAAAAGATTGACCCACCATCGAGAGAGGCAATTGCAACAATGTTGTGAGTATGTGAGATAATTGAAAGCATGCATTGATATAGTAAATAAATAAGAAATTGAACACAAAGTAATTGCATCTAAGTTGATTTAAATATTATGGAAGCTAGAGTGGGTAAATGACTATTTTTTTCATTTTTAAGAAACATCTTTGACATGATACACAAATGTCTTTGACACAAGTTTCCAGTTGAAACACATCTTTGACATGATACACAAATGTCTTCAACACATGTTTCCAGTTGAAACACACCTTTTGTGAGCACATTGAGGCAATCATGTTTGGAGAGAAATAGGATTATTGTAAGAGAAACATGGTATGTGAAGTAAGAAAGAACATTTTCCATATTTTCACCTTGTACATAGTTGGAGATTTTACCAACTTAATGGAATTTTAGTTTTAGTGTTGCTAAGGTTAGGATTGACAAAAAAAAAGAGAAAAAGGAATTCATGAAATGTTATTTGGTTGTTTACATAGTTGGAGATTTTATCAACTTAATGGAATTTTAGTTTTATTAGTGCTAAGGTTAGGATTGACCAAAAAAAAAGAGAAAAAGGAATTCATGAAATGTTATTTGGTTGTTTTTTCTAGGAGGATGTCACATCTTGAATCTTGAAGAGGGGAAGAAAAGAGATTGAATAAATGGTTTTATGGTAATATTTAGGATTGTCTACTATTATGATGCATATTTAGAATGAACAAGAAGTCCATGCTACTAGTATTTTTGTTTGAATGGTTTTCATAGTGCCACTTAGACTAACAAACCCTAGATCAATCTCCGAGTATGATATTTTTGATCGGGATTAACACAAATACCTTCTTACATAATGTTGTAATGACTTAAGTTGAGAAGATAGATAGGAAACTAGATGGTGTGGAAGTTCTAGTAGTTGGACTAACACTATCTCCCAAGTTCATGTTATGATAACCATACTTAGATGGTGAGACTTGAGAATGTTAAATGCATATATGATCTAAATATTTTAATGTTGTCTTAGTTGAGCGTGCTTAATTGTTTGAAGCCAACTATATCTTATATTTTTATATCCACTGTAATGCTACACTATCTTCATTTTGTCTAGGGAATTACATATGGAATTCATCAATATATGGTGCACTTGCACATTTGGAAGAGAGTGACTTATGGTATTTTGTTAAGGATGTTAGGTAGCTCCCCAATATGTAATATTTTGCATGGAAGGACATTTAGAAGAACATATTTGATAGTATTGTGATTGTTTAATTTTTTCCATTATAGAAGTTGGCTAACTAGATAGTGATGGATTGATTATAGGTGGGGAATGTGAGTAAGTGTTTCTTCAATAATGACATTGGTTCCCTACCATCTAGAATGCATGTTATCTCCTACAATATTTGATTCTTTGTCCCTGTGTATCATAGAAATCTTGGAGGAGAGGGTGGAGTCCATAGTGGATGGATACAATTGGGAGGAAACGAATCCTACATGTAAGTTGTTATACACCATTTTGTCTCACTTTGTTAAGTGCCATAAGTGTCACATTTCACTTTGCTAAGTGTAGTAAGTGCCACACTTCAGTCTGCTTGAAGTCGTTAGTGTCACAAATTCCATGGTCTATTATGCTAAGTGTCGTACCTTATTCCTCACACTTTTCCTAAGTGTCCTCATCTTGACACCATGCAAGAATGATCCATTACATTCCCTTGAGCATCAAGAAGAGGAAAATACCTTTAAAAACACTCACATTTTCTCTTTTTCACTTTGTTTGACCATGGACGCACCCTTTCCCATGTTGGGGGAGCATCCATACTCCTTTTCCAGTGGTAGGGGAGTGTCCATGCAGATTGGGTCAAACTCCATGATTTTAGGGGGAATCATTGAGAAGGATTTGAGTGGTTCTTGGTTTATTTTCTTGTTTCCGTCAAGATATGGTTCAATCTTTCTTCCATCCTATCCTGGGAGCAAGCATAACCATGAGGATAATTCATATCCCACCTTATCCTCAACTATATTCCTGATTTATCCTAGTAGTTATCCCTTCCTACACCTATATAACCAAAGCATTTAAAGTGAGAAGGGGGATGGAGAAGAGGGAGTACATCAAACCTATGATCTTATGAAGGAGAGCCAAACCTTTGTTTATGTGAAGAAGTGATTTGGATTCATCTTCAAGGGATGAAGAAAGAATCTTGAAGAATTGTAACAACATCTAATGGTTGTAACATTTTCATGCTTTTCTTAATAAAATAATTTGGCCTATTTCTCTTAAGTTTTCTTGTTCACTTCTTGTTCATTTGATCATTTTTCTTAAGTTATAATTTGGAAGGGTTGTTATTATTTAATCATAGATAGTAGTAGGAGATGGTTCCTTTGTTCTTGTAGGATCGACTTCACGAGGGAGATGCTTGGATTGGATCTCAACCACTCAAGCAGCGAGGAAAACAGTCAGAAATCAGGTACACACACATTTTCTCCTTCTCTCTCAACCATCCCGCAAGAAAATAGAATGGTTAGTTAAGAGGATGTTAGTGTCCAGTTGTTAGATTTTGTCTCATTTGAATTAAACCCAAGTGAGGGGAACTCAACCTGTCCGTAGGGGGAGAATTCTCACAACAAAAGAATGATGACTCCACTGGGGATAGCCATCTAGTTCTTCTTAGGTTTCTAGCCCTTAGAACCTTTGAATTTGTTTATGCTTTGATTCTTATGTTTTGGAACTCCTTTGCTCATCGATCTCCGACCTTTTATGAGAATTTTTTTCAAATCTGAGCTTTCAAGACCTCTACAGAGCATCCATCACCCCTTGGATGCATCATGTTTAACTACTACATAACATCATGGATGCTTGTTTCTAGACCATTGGGGAGCATACATCACCCCTGGGATGCCTTGTCTGCCACTCTGGAGGAGCGTCCTCCTGTAGCAACCTAGTTTTTTAGCCTTGTTCTCTGCTTGTTTCTCAGATTTTGCTTAGATTTTCTATGTGACTGTTTGACTCCTAGTTTGTCTTTGACTTTGTTTGATTGAGAATTTGACATTCATCACTCATTTTCATTTCTTTCTTTGATTTTGCAAAGGTTTATTGGTTATGAGCCTTTTTGTCTTCATTGAAACATCTCATGTTTCTGGATGATTAGGACTCTCTCATTTACCACAACCCAACTTTGAACATTGCTTCTTGTTGCTCATGTTTTGAGGATTTTCATGAGTGTTTATATTCTTTCTCCTTTGCATATTTGAATCCTTGATTGAAAAAGTTATCTCACACTTTATTTCTTTTAGTTCTCATCTTTTTTAGTGCACTTTGTTTGATTGTTTTTTTGCCTCGTATTTCTTTATGTCGAACATAGATCTCTTTCATTTCTCTTGAAAGTTAAGAAGTGAATAGGATTGCATATCTCCTTGCATACATTATCAAACAAATAAATTTTTGCATTCTTTAGGAAATTTGTTTTGGTACACGTTTGGAAAAAGAGCTAGTTTTGCATGTGCATTTTGGTTTTCGTAAACATTTGCTTGGTAGTTTGGCATCATCTTGATCCCTGAAATTGAAAGTTGCATAGTTTTGAGTTCTTTCTTGTGTTAAGAAGAATATAACTCCTATCCTTCTTGTAACACACCCGACCCCTGAGTGGATTTCCTAGGGATGGGGCCTCAAAATTTTGTTCTCCTTAAGTGATCAAATCCTTCATTCGGGGTTTATACTACACTATGCTCGTCCAGATTTTTCCATCCACGGTCTCCATGCTCAAAATTGAGTCCATAATCGATGGATATATCTCTCTGAATTTCTTTGGGCATTTATTGGTTGAGGGCCACGTGGCGCCCACGTGGATCCACCTCACACGTACTATTTCCAAGTTCCTTCCTCCACGGTGGAAGACCATCCATAGTATGATCTCATGAATGGACTTACTTTCTTCCTCCTATGTTAGATGTGGAGGGATTCAACGCTTTGACGCTTCGACACTTCACCCTTATTTACTATCTATGCATGAGACTGCCTGAAGTTCCAAACCTATGAAGTCTCGTAAGATCACCACATGGCTTCGACTTCTAGATCGTTTCGATCTCTCTAAATGTTACATCCCAGACCCTCCAGAGTCCCAAAGTCCTGAAATCCCAGAGTCTTGGTCACTTAGCCAACCGTGTTGGCTAGGCAGACATGTATCAGGAACTGACAGGTAGGAGGGGTCAAGGTGACACATGTTACGTTCCAATGGGACTATAGGGAATGTGACGCACATGAATCTTAGTGACACATGGCCCGTCAGCTAGGGTCCATGTCACACTGGGAGCATCACTGCACCACGCCACCCCCATACTGACAAGCCTCTAACATTCCTTAGATCTCATGGTCGAGATATGGCCACATAGATTTATAGATCTACGACTCTGGTTACCTCGGGGATTCATTGTTCGATAGTGTTGCGATGCAAACTCCTCTTATCTCCCGAAGTGCCCAATCTCCGAACAAAAAGGGCTAGCGCCACACATCCCCAGTGTATTAATGACTAGGAAGGGACCCAAAGGATCCCTTGATCTACGGTTTTGAGTCCTTCGCGGCTCCAGCCTTTGGGGTTTCAGATCCTGGTCTAGTTGTTCAGGCAGGTCCACCTAACCACCTGGGGAATCGCTTAACGTTGGTCAACCTTATGGGAAATTGAGTCTCCCAGTTACCTTCGACCAGTATAAGGTTGGTGAGATTGGTCATACTCTGAAGTCTTAGACTTCCAGAGCTTCGAAGCCAAGGGGACATAGCTTCCTTAGGCTTAGCCTAAGGTTCTTAGGTATTGGTCATATGGGTCCTCTTGGATGGATATCGTCCACTCATCTTCCAAACGAAGAGACCTCCCCTTTTCAAGGATTCAACTTCGCTATCCTTCCTTATCTTTACCATGAAATTGTTAAGGACTTGGGTCTGTAATTTTGGTCGCACGACAAGGGGTCTGGAAGAGGTATCCTCTTCAAACAGACTGGTTCATGTCGTCATGATATATCCTATCTCGACCGTCTTACAAGCTTATGTCCAAGGAAGCCTAAGGAGCTAAGATGGGAATGCAAAATATCAGTGAGAAATGTAAGTTTACAAAGAGATGGAGGCATACACATATCATAACCATTCCACATAGAATTCATTTATAAATACACATATGTATAAATCCAAGCATTCATCCATTATTCTAGTTCACATGGCAAATACTTATCAGAACCAGATAACGTGAAGCGACTGCTGAAAGGGGTTCCCATTTCCACCCAACTATAGGCTCAGTCACTCCTAACAGATTTAATACTATCCACCCCTGAGCTAGACCACGATGCTTTGCAATAAAATCCTTTCTTCCGGCTCAACGACAGTAGGGACGGAGGTTAATCTCCTCCTCCTGCAGGATCTTGGAAACGGTTTACATGATACCAAGTAAGGAGGACTAGCCCCATTTATCGTATTGTATCATAACCCCGCTAGCCATCTCCCTGCAACCAGAACACTTATTTTCCAGTTCTTCCTTGAACCCGAGAGCTTAACCTCTCATCTCTGCACTCTTTGCAGGTCTTCCTCTGCACACCACACCTTCATTTTTCTCCTCTTTCAGCAAGGTTGTGTGTGGCTCAAATTCCCAGCCCATGGTTAGGTTTGTAATCTTTACAGATGGGTTCTCTTCCCTATCCCCTCATTAACTCTTGAGGAGGTCTTCCCACCTACCATCCTAACTGTAATTCATTTCTAGGTCAGAGGATTGTTCTAGTCCTAAGAAATTAAATCTAGTAAGGTATTTTTTTAGTGAAGGTTAATGCAACCATTCCTGGTCCCCTTCACCATCTCTTTTCATAGAATTCATGGTCTTTCTTGGTACACCCCCCTTCCAACAGTCATGCAACACTTATCCATTTTCTAGTAAATAACGTAATTTACATTCATTGACCTTTTATACAAAAGTCCATAGAATCAAAAATTCACACATATTGATTTTTCCATAGTCTCTTGGCCATTATAGTTATATTTACAAACAAGGGGAAACATGGTGTTACACTTCCCATACATAGAATTCATTGAAAATAATGAACTGCATCTCATTCTTTTGTATTCTATTGGAATCGAGTCTCTAACACATCATCAGTTTCATATCCCTGAACCCTTTGATTAAAAATCCATTAAAATCAACCACGCGCTAATAAAATAAACTAGAACATTTTTTGGTTTTAGCACACCAAAAATAACACAGGATTAGGGTCTTTGGACTAAGTGAAGTGAGTAAATTGTCCAAGACTACTAAACAAATTTGTTGATGAAAAGACATGAGATACTCTTACTCAAGCATTTTCAGACTCTACTTGGCTAGAGAAAAGTAGACAGAAATATCACCCTATGTTTATAGCCAACAAAAATAACATCCTAACTCACAAGTATTAATTACAAGTGCTTAGGCTAGTCTTTTATCAACAAAAAACTTGTTGGAAGTTTAATTTTTATGTAATTTTCTGAAGATATCAGTTGCTAAAATAAATGTAAAGATAGAAGAAAAAGTCACCAAGATGATAATTAAGACATATGAGACATAAAGAAATCCTGTATTTCATTCAAATTCACCAAAGAGTCATTTTATTTACAAAATATCATGCAAAAGTTTTGGACCAAAGTCAAACTTAGACATCCCCGATGGAACATACAAAAGGACCTCTGACAGAAAACCAAAAACGAACTCTAAAATCTGGATCAACTTGCCACAGATTGCTGCCCAATTGACTCTGCACGATAGCCTTTTTCAGTCATGAAAATTATTTCACAAATAGACAAGTCTACACAGACTATCAAAGATAGATCAACACCTCTGAAAAACAAGTGTCTGAATGATGGGATTCAGCCTTGAATATTGTCGTCTACAACAAGACCCTACTATCATAAAAGAGAATTAGGCTTGTGATGAATAATGAATGAATGAAAACTGAACTATCTCAACATAAACTCAAAGAGAAAACCTTAGTATGCTTCTTCTTCTCTCCTCCCTTTCCTTTTTCTTTTAAACAAATTAGAATTGGTTGAAGTAGTTGAACCAACTCATTAGTTAAGTTAATTAAAAGACTCAACTAACTTTAGTTAGGGGAAGAGTAATAATTATAATAAGCATCATAAATAAATAATAACTAGTAGGTGGGACCCCTTGTGACTCCCTTTAGTTCATAACGATCATAACAATCATAACAATCATAACATAACCATTAGTTAAGTAAAACACACCTCCTTGTGTCTCCCATCAACATATTCACTTTTGGAAAATTTAGCTCATGAAATTTGAAATTATTTTCAAAAATATTACTCATATATTCAAAATAAAACATGATGTCCAAAAATTTCCTGAAGTCAACAGTCATCAACAATGGACAAAAATAAAAACTCAAAAGCCATATTTCCCAGTCTACGATGCAACCCTTCCTTGATTGTTGTTGTCACCTTTTGATTTTCTTGAATTTGCCTTTGGTTGTGCAAAGCCTTTAGACCTAATCTCACTGATCACGTGGGAACAATCGTCCCTCAAATACATCCGGGAAGACATGGATTTGTCAGAGCCATTGGACAGTGAGGAAGGGGAAATAGTGGCTTTTCCTTTATCAAGGGCATGGTGGGCCTCAATTTTCAATCTCTTGCTAACATGGGAGGATTGCACTAGTGAGTGGTCAGGGGTAGCTTGGACAATGGGGTTAATGTTGATGTTTGGACAACATCCAGAAGACATTCTCTAAAGATAATAATTAATAATATAATTATTATTGATTATTATATATATTATATAATAAGTAAATGATAATAACAAATAGTTATTGATTATTCAAGGAACGGATCGTTTCATGGATGGTCACCTTATGTTCCCTATATATGGAACACTCATTATTGTAATAATACATTGATCATATCTCATATGAAGAAAACTAACATGGTATTAGAGCGGGACTAGGCTTGGCTCCCTCACGGGAGGGCCCAGGAAAATGAGTGATAGCTTGCTACGATACATAGTAGCAGGGTAATGTACAACCCTCTATGTCATATACAAATATCAATTATCTTTCCAATGGCTCGTTAAAACTAACAGTTAATAGGCAGATGAGAATGCAAGGACAAGTTGGGCCAGACACGATGCCAAGAGACTGTCGGGTGGACAATCTCCTGCCATCCATCATTTTTAGGGACCTCAGGTTGCAATGAGACATGAGGAGGTATGAGGATACTGGGGTCTTGCGGGGCTTGGAAAGGAGTCCTTTCAGGCCTAGGTTAGACTATTCCCTTCCCAATCCAATTGAAAAATCTGACATGAAACAATTTGCCAAGCTCTTGTGAATCAACATCAAAATGTATGGAGAACCTAGGCCTTCTTGGGCCTCGGTTCCAATTACCTCTACCTTTGTTTCCCCGGCCATGGCTACCTTAACTAAAAAAACTCATTCCTACAAGCATGATTGATTAGAAAATAGTCTTTTAAATAACCATACATGACAACTCTTAAAAATATGAAATGTATTTGGCTCAATGATGCATCAGACTCATGCAATCCAATCCATACAAATTATTTTCCTATTTATCAATGAGCAGGGGGTGAAAAGGGTTATGGGATATGCGAGGGGTTTGTATTGAGTGAAACATGATATGATGAGGGGGAAAAGAACATGGTTACTACTCAATGACAACAATAATCAACTAAAAATCAAACCAATAAAACATCACTGTAATACACACAAGACACTGCCACTTTCAACTGCCTTAACACCAGAATTCTCTTGACTGTAATCAATCTTAGAACAAGGAGTGAAAAAAAATGAATATGGGAAGGTGATGGGATTTGTAATTAGTGAAAAATGAAATAATGGAAGGGAAGAAAAATGATTACTGTTCATGAAATCAATTAAGTGATCCATAAAACAATCCGCGAAAAGAGATGCACCATCCATCAATCATTGTGACCAAATAACAATTATTATGTATTTAACTAGTTCACTATTGATAATCAAATATCCAACACAGTGCCATCACAAGACAATATGTATCCCACACAATCTGTAAAGGGGTTTTGTTCCTTTCATTTATATACTTTGCATCTTATAACAATTTTCAAACAATAACCATTCCCACTCTGTTGACCATCAAAATCAACCACTGCCCTTACATTACTTCAATCAACAAATACAATCAAAGTCGTGTTTCCAAAATTAACAATGAAGTCACAATATCACTACAGTCGGTCATATCATTTAAACACAATGATATTCGTTAAACATATATAGGGGCAGTCAACTCAATAATCTAGATTAAATTGCAAAACCCGAATTGACATTTAAACAGACAGACAACAACCAACATTCCAACACAAGCTATGTGCAACATAATCCAATCATGCAAGTGTAACTCTGTCACCATGCAAGCCCAATTCAATGTGAATCTAAAAATCCAGGCCATCCATCCAACACGACAAGGTATCAACAACATGCATGTCTCAACAAATGATAGAGTCACAACAAAACAATGCTTACAAATCTGTGGGTATCCCTGAGTGTGAAACCCAAGATATCCATGTTATACACAGTGCGCAGCCACCAAAATACTATGATGCAACATCTCCATTTACAAAACCAAACACACCGTCATAGTAATAACTCAACCCATCGTGCTGAGCCAACAATATAATACAATATTGCTTCGATTTAGTCAAATTGTAATCAACTATGCTGTGTACAACTCGGCTTATACAATCAGACGCTTATAAGCATGTAGTGGATGTAGTTCATACAGTATTCTTGGTTGCAATAACCATTTGACCCCAAAAGAAACTAACAGTTACAATGACCATTATTTCATTGTGTAGAAACACCACACACACAACGTGGTATGTGTGAGAAACATCAAGCATTCGTAACCAATGCCAACTAAACATCCAAATAATCCTTAGTGAAAAAATACCAGTGACTGTGTATCAGCCAACCAATTCACCACTGTCATGAAAATCAATCGACCTAACAAGCCGTGGCAACCACACATAGCCACGTATCAATTCAAATCGGGGCAGCGACCATCTCCATTAAACAATAATGAGTTATTAAACATAAGGAGAGTGATTGTGTGTATTGAATTATGCAATTAACAATGTAGGGTTTACCATTTTGATAATAGTGGAAGTAACTAGATGCCAAACCAACATGACTGTCATATGACCAACTAGGCAAGTGTGTATTCAAATTAATTGACAATACATTCAATCCACAATAACCCATAGTAAACTTGACAGGCCCGACAGTCTTTTGTATAAAAATCCAAACTGGAGGGTTAAGGGTTTTCTCTGTAGCCAACACATGGAGAACAGAGCAAACTCCTCGTAATGGTGAAAACTCCAAGGCCAATGGTGCACACATAGGAAGAACCATGACTCATTCGTGGAAAGGTAACAAATCCATGGTAGGGGGTCATAACAGAAGGTGAGGCTCTCGTTCGTCCTGGTGATGTTATTTAACGAACACATGGTATAACCCCCGTTCTCTTCGATCAAACAACCACAACACTAGGATGAAGACAAGGCCGAGTAAGAACATGAAACTCAATTCATGAACCCTAGTGCTGCAATCAACCAATGCCCAAGTGAACAAAACACGGTGATGCAGAATGCCTCCAACCATTAAAACCATACAAGCCAAAGACTTGACATAGCTGTGAACGCGTGAGGACAACCAGCCGACCCAAGACCAAGAAAACCCTCCAACTAAACCAACAAGGATAATAGAGAGCTAGCACCCAGAATGACCAATAAATTCTATGGATTCAATATTATTGCAGAAAGAACCATCAATGTTTCATTCCAAGAACATAATTTTACACAGTTGCAATACTTAAGGAAAAAATAAACCAATACACCCGAGCCATTAATCATTTCATAACCAGTGAAGACTCATGAATGGCCAAAAAAAGACATACTTGAAATCAAATTCCTTAAAACGAGAGTTGGCTGAGCGATTCCTCTCTGCTAAGAAGTCGGAGCATAACCACAACAACAAGGTCGAGCAATAGCTCGACTAGGGTGGTGGCTAATAGAAGGAGTAAAGGTGATGTGCAATAAATGCATGTCGCCTCCACCCACAATTCATTTACTCATCAGTACATGCCAACAAGCTTTTAATTAACACCATTAATTTAACTCTGCATTGGAATATGCATCTATTACTTGCCAAATGTGCCATCCACATCATATATCCCATTTCACATTATATAACTCAAACAAAATCGCATAACCATTAGCGTCGATTACCTTGTCAAATGAGCCACCAACATCCCATCCATCCAAATATACCATATGTATATCGATCACATAACTCAATTAAATCACATGTCCATTAAATTGCTAGCTAGGATTTAACCACAACCATTAAGTCTTTCATGCATATAGTATAGTATATAGGATAGTTTAAATTCTTCCCCTTTGCAACTGTTGCATTGTTCCCTATTTCCTTCCAATTGTTTGTATGTGGTATAGTAAAACTGCAGAATTAGATCCTTTTTCTTTTGCATTTGTTATAGTAATTTTTCCTTTCTTCAAACTGCCTTTTATGTTTTCTCACTAACATGTTTATTGTGCAAGTGCGATAAGAACATGTGGCAATGATATCAATGATTAACATAGGGTGTAGTAACATAAGGAACCAACATTTCATAAGCTCAAACCATAGCCAATAACAAAAGATCACATAAACCATGTAAGCCGTGTCGCACATCATCACAACATAAAAAAAGGACAAATTTGATCTTCAATAGTTCAAGGGGGTCCCACCTACTAGTATTATTTAGATTTTATAATAATAGGCTTTAGCAACACTTTGCAGGCAAACTTCATTGACAATTTTAATCGTCAACAAGATTGTAGATCACTAAAGAGAGTACAAATCCAACTTTCGTATAAGCATAGTTGGGAACCCCCTCTCACATAGGGGCTAAACAAAAAGTCATGTGCGGAAGAGAAACAAAGATTACCCCTCCAAATCTTGACCAATCATAGTGGAAAGAACGTATACTGGGGGTTTTTCCTGAAGTGTCACTAACTCATTTGGTCTCGGTACTTCGTGAAATTTGAATCCGTTCGGTGTCCTCTAAAGTCTACCGGTGCACTTGTCCTTAGTCCTCTGGAATAATTTCATACTTTGTTATCCTTCCCATACGTTCGGTCTCGACTGTCGATTGTGCCCGCCCAAAGGCTAACTATGAGTTGGTAACCTTAATGTCCTTTCCTAGTTATCTATAGAGGTGACTGTGGGGGGATTCCTATAGTACCTGGGACATACATCGTATCACACTCTCAGTACCCTTGGAGGGTGATCCAACGAAAGTGAGGGTTGCTTGCACCAAGAAGGGTTGTTACGTGGAGGTCAGAGTAACTGCTTCTCATTTCTTCATTGACAGCTTGATATCTTATCTTCGGAAGATCCTTTAGCCACTGTTGCTTGGTTGATTTATTTTAGTTTTATTAGAAGTGTGTTTCTTTGAATTTTGTAGTCGACCTTAGGATTAGAGATTTCACAATATACAAGGTATGGAACTTGAGGTTCAGGAACCTCAACACAATGTTTCTTATGAAGGAATGACCAAATATCAAACTTCTAAGATAGGGAGAATAGCTCCTGGAAGTGGCCATCACGTAGAAGAACCAGTCATAACATTCATAGAAATCCTTGTATCTTACATGAATCCTCTTTTGACTGATCCACTTGGATAACCACTCGTTGATCCACCATCCACGAGATATGTTGATGATTATTCTTCTTATATATTACCGCCAGGTTCAACCACTACACAATCTTTTTGGCATGAACTCGTAGTCTTTTGGTTTTCCTATAGGATTTGGGAATTTATCTTTTTCCACAAATTCTGTAGTTGATACTGCTGGTTCTTCTTCTTTACTAGAAACATCGGTGACCCAGGTAACCTCGACTCATCCACTTGTGCATACATCTTCCTTTGCACATGGGTCAGGTAATATTCTTGCTTGACTATTTCCACACATGCACACACCAAGTGCTCTACTTGGTCGTCCCATTGGTCAGATGGATGAAATTCAAGTCGGTCATACAACCATGGTTACACAAGCTACTCATCCTCCATCTCAACCATCGCAGATTAGTACACCCTACATTGGAGGTCAATCTTCAATGGGAGGCCATCCTTCATCCAGGGGGAAACCTTCAACTATAGGGAAAATTTTTACTAGAGGGAAACCTACATGGTTGCAACATCAACTAGCTTGGGGGAAAGCCGCTCCTACATGTCCTTCTATCCCTACTACCACTATATTGTATCCTATACATCCATTTCCAGGAGTTGCTAACACTTTGTGGGGTCAATTTAATCCAACAGGGATTCTTCCAGAAGGAATTTTCCCTTTCAATCCGTAAACCCCATGATTCCGACGCAATAATCCCTTCAACCACAATACATGGGGGGACCATCAGGTCAATATCAGTACATAGGAGGTCCATTTATTCAATAATAATATATGGGTGGAAAATTATGATAACCAACTTACATGGGTCGACAACCTAAGCAACCACCATATATGGGAGGATTGTCTAGCTTTGCCATCTCGCCACAACCTAGATACGACCCTATTGGTGTTCCCATGCCATATGGTTACCACCAGTATCCACAGGACAATTGATATATTCCATTCTTGGCTACGCTAGATCTACTAGATCTATCGTGTTTGACAAACGATCCCATTCAACATGCCCCATTTTGTCCCACCATCCCTGCCAAATTACCGTTCGACATCCCGAAATTTGATGGAAAAACTAGGGAAGATCCTAACAATCATGTTATGACTTTCCATTTATGGCGTTCTTCCAATTCTTTGATGGATGATTCCATCTATCTTAGAATTTTTCAGAGAACACTTACATGTGCAGTAGTGAAATGGTATATCGAGCTTCCTGTAACTCCTTTGTCTATTCTAATTCTCTTGCCATGGATTTCCTGATGCATTTTCATTTGCCTATATGTTATAAGACCGATAATTTTTTTTTTTACCTCACTCTGACAATCCTCTTCCACCCACATATCTGATCATATTCATGAGTGGATACAGTGGAAATGGTTGATTAAAGCTCCCATTCTAGACCAACTCCTCGCAGATTGGTTTAGAAGGTCGCTCTTGCATCCCATTTCCCATGATGTTGTTATGGGAAATGTTGTTAATGAGGAGCAGGCTATCAACCATATGTAGTATTTGGACTTGGTATATTCCCAATTTGGAACACTTTACGATATGATCACTAATGCTCCTCATCTATCGAATGATCCAACAAAACCTACTCCAGAACCAAGTTACGTTTTAGACACCAAGACTACTTCCGCTCCTACTCAAACCTCTGAGGTGAATGCGGTCCAATACACTTCATCTCAACAACTAGGAGGTAAGAAGAAAAACAAGGGTAAATCCAAGAAATCTTCTAATGAGCAGGATAACCCAAAGATTGTTGATACTCAATCGAATAGGAAGGCTAAGTTTCCCTCCATGATTTGTGAGGAAGAACACTACATGAAATATTTCCCTCATCATGAGGAATTCGCTAAATTTCTGAAGGGTAGCTCCCAACTGGTTCAACAATGACATATGGTTGCACACAATCCTACCCCTCCACAATGGGGCAACAAAGATCATTCCCACCATGTATATTCTTCCACGAGCACCTATGAGGTGTACATGTTTAAGTTGGTTAATGTAACAACTTGAGAAAATACTTATGATACTCCTCTAGGTGATCAGGCTATAGAAAAGTCTATTGATTTTCCCTCCACATCCACTCCTCCAAGTGACCAGGATAAAGGAAAGTCTATCGATCATCCATCCACATCCACTCCTCCATCTTCCAATCCTCTTCAAATTGAGCAACCAATCTTTGACACAGTGTTGTGCCCGTCCAAGAGTGTAATTCAAAAAGAGACATTTAATCCAAATGCCTGTGCTACCCAAAACTAAAAATTGTTAAATATTTGGCACAGGAGCCTTGTGTTATGTCAGCCCTTGAAGTTCTAGAGAACTTTCCAAGTCAACATAGAACCATGTTGTCATCCATTGGAACTATGGATCCAGAGATGTCAAATCTGATCACATTTAATTTGGATTACTTTAAGGAGAGGCTATCCCACCACTTATCATTCCAAATTAAAATTTTGGTCGGTGGAAAGAACATCCATCGCATTGTTTTGGATGAGGGAGCCTCCACCTGTGTCATGTATTTTCATTTTTGGAGATCCCTAGGTTCTCCTAAACTTAACCAGTCCCCTACCACCTTAAAAGAGTTTGATGGACGTGGTTTCCAACCTCACAGACTCTTGCAATCTTTCACTGTGACATTGAAGGGTAATACTATTTCGGTTGATATCGAAGTAGTTAACACGCCCCTGGATTACAATTTGTTACTTGGTTGTAGTTGGTTTTGTTATCACCAATTCTTGTAAAGGGTGTGTTTTCCTAAGAGATAAGCTCCTTGGGTGGAAAAATGCAAAGAAATGGGGTGAAAAACCACTTACCCTAGGTTGGGGTGCAAATGCACATTTGGTTAAGTGGCGGACAGATCTAGGTGGCTAGAATCTGCGCACCCAGATCTACAGTTAAGGTTGGATTTCAAAGCCCCCTCGCCATTCTACCTTCAAAGCGGGGGGGGTCCGTAATTATACATGCATCTCTCAATGGTCTGGATTAGGGAGCCCAGATATACGGTCAAGGTTGGATTTCAGAACCCCTTTTCCTATCTACCTTTAANCCATCCACCTTCCACCATTTGTATTCCACTCCATATCTCACCTCCACTCAGTGCCATCATAGCACACCTTATCCCCTTTCACTCCCTCTTGCCTTCCAACACCTGTCCCACTCCGTTCCACGTCGTCCGACCATAAGTGATGTGTCCTCCCTCAAACATTCATATCCCGTCACCTTTCCTCATTTTGTCTATCACCCTCCTACCCCCTGTCATGTGTCTCGCCCTTGCCACTTCCTTGGTCACTTCCCTTCCCTCTTCCATGACAAGCATGCTAAATCATCTCTGCCTAACCTTTGTTCTTACACTGCTTCCTATCTTATGCCCCATTTATTGCACTTGCCTACAAATCTTTCCAAGCAGTCGGTTGGTGAATCCAGGTGGCACCATGAGAATACATCCATGCCCCAAAAGGCAGAGTTGACCAAGTTGTTCCTGACCCCAAGGAGACAGTTATTGAAGTTGTTGGTGGTAGTTAGACATCATCTCCACTATAAATGGAAATCCTAGAAAAGGACCTGAGATAGGTCAATTCTTCTGCAGGGTGACAGGAGTCGGATTGCATCTGACATAAGCGCATGATCGTCCAGAGACTACAGGTGCAGTCTCCTAGTAAACATGCAGACGTAATGTTGTTAATGAAGAAGTCTCGGTTTTGCTGCTGTTATTTGCTTTGGGTATATGTAGGCAATTTTTCCATTTTGTAAAGCATCGTTGGTAGAGATAAGCTCCATGTTGTATGGTTTTGATGAAGCACTGGTTTCTCTGATCATGTATGTGTATCCAAGATTTCTTGTTTAAATGACAGTCAACTTTCTTATTTACTCTATTTTCCTTCTGATGCTAAGGAGTTCATGATCGACAGATTCGCATGAACCATTGTGACTGTGTTATGATAAATGATTTGTTGTAGCGCTGTGATATTCCTTATCTTCCTTGTGATTTAAATTCTAGGAGTTTTCGTGTTTAAATCATTCATCCTTGGGTTGTTGAAAGGCCCGACGTCTTCGGTCGACCTCTACATTTTCTCCTTAATGTCTTCCTCCTTCTTACTCTTACTACAACTTACTAACTGAAGTTAGACTAAGACCTGGCCTATTCATACATAGTTTGGTCCAGGATTTTGAGTTAAAATGATATCATTCTAAGTCTGCTCTCTTTTGATCACCCTTGATAAACAAATCGTGACATAAACTGATGGGTGTCAGGCTCTGCTCTTGTTGCAATCCGGGAGTGACTTCTGACGCTAACATTTTTGCCACCATTTCCGGGGATGAAGTTGAATATTTTCCCTGGGATTGAATGACATCGAGCCTCAGATTCTAAAGGTGCATCAGGCATCAGAGCCCTACAAGATTGCTATTGTGCACCTGGCAACTCCATTGTGATGACTCCACTGGGACGAACCTGTTGTTTCAGTTGTGGCTTCGAGGAGATGACACATGTGGTCTCATCCACAGTTGCCTCTAGTTACACCTGAAGTAGATCCTAAGAAGCTTGTCATAAAGGGAAGGGGCCTCGAAGGAGAAACTTTTGCTGCTGAACCAGGTATTTCTGACGGTTCTCATCTTCCTCTGTTAGGAACTCCATTTTTTGTTTCTCAGTTTCCCAGCCGACCTGTTACTGAAGTTTCCCATTTTCTAAACTTTGGGAGTGTTCTTGCTGAGTTTTCTTCTCCTGGTCCGGGACTAGAGGGATAAACTTTTGTCACTCCTATCTCCCTTGACATTGCAGCTCGGTCTAGACCTAGGACCATAGGAGATTTCCCCACTCCTAGATTTGCCACCCCTCCTTTTATTACTGTGGTTGTTACTGTAGAGAGAGAATCATCTTCTCATTCAAGCCCTGTATCCTTCTCTCTGAATCCTCTGTTGTTTCCTATTCTACTTGAAATATTAGCTCTAGTATCCCCTGTTCGAACTCCTTCTCCTCCTAGTTCTCCTCCACCTAATATTTCTATGGTAGGAGCAAATCCACTCATGACTAAAATGGAGGCTATAATAGCTGCTAGATATGATCCCATTGTGTTACCTCAACCTCTCAATTCCCTTCCAGCAGATGGCTACCTTAATCAATTACCCAGGTTCATAAGCAAAGGAGACATATCTGCAGAACAACACCTTGAAGCCTTTTACATTTTCACAGATGATCTTGTCATCATGCATGCAAACGTATGGATGAGGATTTTTTTCCATAGCCTTGAAGGCAAGGCCAGGAAATGGTTTAAGGCCCTGGCTCTTGGATCTATCGATGGGATTGAGGCTTTGGAAAATGCCTTCTTGAGATAGTGGGGAGACAAAAAAGACTTCATGTATTACATGACAGAGTTTGGGTCCTTGAAACGAACGGAAGGAGAGTATGTCTTTGATTTCTCCAAGAGATTTTGTAAAATGTACAATAAGATTTCTGCTGAGATAAATTCCTCAGAAGCCTCTGCCAAAATCACTTATGCTAGTGCATTTGATCTCAATTTCTGCCTCTTGTTGAGGGAAAGACGATCCATTTCCTTATCTCACATGAAGGATTCGATTGTGGAAGTTGAGTCAAATATATTGGTTGTTGACTGACTCAGAAATAAGGAATATAAAGACATATTCAGGGGGAAATATGAAGCCTCCACATCTAGTTCCTTTTCCCTTCCCCCTCAGAAGGACGAAGTAACTAAGGTGCCGCAATCACTTTCGGCTAGAATGGAAAGGTGGGAATTAGAAGGGAAGACCATATATAGAAATCCCCAAAGTACTGATAACAGAGGTTTCAGGAGGCGAAATAATAATGTCCCTCAAATTATGCCAAGGGAACAAAGGAACAGAGATAGATCCAACCAGAGGATCCAAACCCCTCTTCAAAATAACCTTGTTTTTGGTGAGGAAAAAGAGGAGATAGATGAGCTTGGTCCTGAAATCCATTGTTTTAGAGACACCTCCCCTTTCCCCCATTTGACTCAATCCAAATATGAAGAATCCCTTATGAACAGTCAAATCAATGATTTGGGTAAGGGGGAGAAGGCCAAAGGAAATAGTCCTAACATATACAACCTCAGGTCAAAGAGGAACGAAGGGAAGGCTGATATTCTTGATCAGTCTCTTGTAGCAGAAAGGCTTGCTAAGCCTACAACACGCACTACCAAGGAAAGGATCACTCAGAATGTTTCTCCAACAGCCAAAGACCATGTCCCTAAGGTAAGAGAAGCTCCTAAGCCTCCTTCTTCCTTTAGTTTTGAGCATGAAATTCAGAAAATTAGAATTCCTGTACCTCTCTTGGAACTAGTTAAAAATGAATATTTCAAAAGGTCCCTCTCTAGATTGCTACAATTTGAGTCCCCCCAGCTTGCCACAGACTTAGTAAATCTCCAAGATGAAAAGCCAACATTCATCCTAGGTCACATGGTAGAAGACATAGATGATTCATCCCCCCCCTTCTACATATCCCTGAACATACATGATAAGGTGCTGCATAACTACCTGATGGATTCAGGGGCTTCCCATAACCTCATGCCCAAAATAGTCATGGAAGAATTGGGATTGGAAGTAACAAAGGCCTATCATGATTTGTACTCTTTTGATTCAAGGAGGGTGCAATGTCTTGGAGTCATAAAAGACCTGGCAGTATCATTGTTTCAACTGCCCATGAAGAGTGTGGTCATGGAAATTGTAGTAGTTGATGTTCCCCCCAAGTTTGGCATGTTGTTGTCAAGATCATGGATTAAAAATCTTGAAGGGACATTACAAATGGACCTCACATATGCCACCATTCCAGTTTGGAGGGGAACACCGAAGGTTGTATAGAGAAGCTCAGCTGGCCTACATTGTTAGTGATGAAGAAGACCCCACCAATCATCCTATCTTTGCACTTGATACTGATTTGGGGTCTATTTTATTGCAGCTAACTGATGCTTCGGAAACCCCTCTTCAATTTAGAAAAAAACCCATATCTGATCAAGAAATACCTCCCCCAACTACTTCTGTGTGGAAAATGTTCTTCGACGAAGCTTCTTCTAGTGAAGGTGCTGGTGCTGGAGTGGTTTTTGTGCCGCCTTGTCAGGAAGCCATTTCCCTGTCATACAAGCTAGAGTTTGAGACCACCAATAATGTGCCTGAATACGAGGCTCTTGTTCTGGGTTTAAGGGCTGCAAAAGAAATGGGAATTGAGGAGGTAGCAGTGTTCAGAGATGTAGAGTTGATAGTTCAGCAGACCAGAAATGCTTATCAGGCTAAGAATCCTCGACTTAGAAGTTACAGAAATAAGGTATGGGACCTAATTGACAATTTTTTGGGGGCATTCAACATTACATTTATTCCAACAGAGGAAAATACTTTGGCCGATTCCCTAACTGTTTCGACTAGCCAGTGTAAGATCCCTCTGCCTCCTAAGATCAAACATGAGGTTGAGATAAGATATAGGCCCCCTGTACCGGAAAATATCAAGCATTGGAAGGTATTCGAGGATGATCTGGAAATCAAAAAATTTCTTGAGTTTGTCAATGAATTCTCTGCATTGCACATTGATCAAGATCCCGATTCTGAAGGCGACCCTCACCCTGAAGAATTTTTAAATAAAATTGCTAATCACCATATTGTTCAGTTGCCTAGAAACCACATTCCAAAAGGATTAGTTCCTTTAGAAAGATTGTTCGATGGGAATGTTGTGGTAGTAAAGGGTAGGGTTTCAAATGGAAATGCGGATACAACTGAGTGCAACATTGGCACACAGGAGGAGCCTAAATTCGTCAAGTTGTTGAGCAGCCTATCAAGGGAGAAAAGGGCCGAGTATACTGAGTTATTAAAAGAATTTGTCGATGTGTTTGCATGGACCTATGAAGACCTCAAGACATATGACACATCTATAATTGAGCACAAGATCTCATTGAAAGAGGAAGCTAAGCCTTTCAGGCAAAAGCTAAGATAGATTAACCCCATATTGCTGCTTGTCATGGAGAGAGAAGTGAAGAAGTTGTTAGATGTCCAAATCATTGTCCCTCTCAGATATTCTGAGTGGGTGGCTAATCTGGTGCTGGTAAGAAAGAAGAGTGGAGAAATCAGACTCTGTGTTGATTTTAGAAATCTGAACAGAAGCTCAATGAAGGAAAATCACCCCCTACCTAAGATGGAACACATATTGCAAGCGGTGACTGGTGTGTCTAAGATATCCATGATCGAAAACTTTTCTGGCTACAATTAGATATCAGTCCTGCCTAAGTATAGAGAAAAAACAACTTTCACCACTCCTTGGGGCACATTCATGTATGCCAAAATGCCTTTTGGATTAATGAATGTAGGAGCAACATTTTAGCGAGCCATAGACATAGCCTTCATTAGGGAGAAAGATTAGTTTGTGGTGATCTATCTGGATGACATCACTGTCTTCTCCAGATCTGACAAAGAACATTGTTGTCACTTGAGGAAGGTTTTCTTGAAGTGCCGGAGGTTTTGCCTCTCCTTGAACCCCAATAAATCTTTGTTTTCTATGAAGGAGGGGAAGCTATTAGGCCATATAGTATCAGTAGAAGGAGTGAGAATTGATCTCAGCAGGGTGGAGGCAATTCAGACCCTGTCACTCTTGAGATCCAAGAAAGAGGTCCAATCTTTCCTAATCAAGATTAACTTTATGAGGAGGTTTGTCTCAAATTTTGTTGAGTTAGTGAAAGACATCACAGTCATGCTCAAAAAAGGAAATGAAGTAAAGTGGACTGCTGAGCCTAGGGAATATTTTTTCCAAATAAAGAAGGATTTGACTGAGTCACCTGTGTTGATCAGTCCTGATTATTCTAAGGATTTCCTAATTTTTTCTTTTGCTTCTTTTGATACAGTAGCAATGGTCTTATTGCAGAAAAATGAGGAAGGGCAAGAGTAGCCCATTTCCTTCTTTAGTAAGGCATTAAGAGATGCAGAAATAGGGTATGAGATCATGGAGAAACAAGCCTATGTCTTGGTGAAAGCTCTCAAAGATTTCAGAGTCTATGTCCTGCACTCAAAGGTGATTGCATATGTTCGTTCAGCCTCTATGAAGGACATCCTTATACAACTTGACATAGATGGGAGAAGGGGAAAGTGGATTACCAAGATCCTTGAGTTTGACCTAGTAGTAAAGCCCACCAAGTTGGTTAAAGGGCAAGGTTTAGCCAAGCTCCTGGCTGAATCTAACTATAAGGATTTGGGGTTAAATTTTGTACATATTCACTCAGAAAATCAACAAGTTGAGTTGTCATATGGAAATCCTCAAAGAAACCCCCTATTGGCAGAATGCTCCTGGTATAAAGATGTTATATTTTTCCTGCAGGAGTTAAATCCCCCTAATGAAATGGGGAAGAGTAAGGCAAGAGATCTGGATCTCAAAGCAGTCAAATATTTCCTTATTGACTAGATCTTGTACTGGAGAGACCCTTTAGGGGTGTTTCAAAGGTGTCTGAACCCACAGGAGGCCCAGAAAGTTACGTTTGACTTCCATAGAAGCCTGTGTGGAGGGCATCATTTCTGGAAGACCACATCCCACAAAATTCTCAGCGTTGGGTACTACTGGCCCACCTTATTCATTGATGTCTGCAGAGAAGTCAGAGCTTGCATCAAATGCCAAAGGTTCTCAGGAAAGCAATAGCTCAAATCTCTTCCACTAAAGACTGTAGTAGCTTCAACACCCTTTCAGCAGTGGGGGTTGGACTTCATTGGAGAAATTCATCCTCCTTCAAGTGGCTAGCATAGATGGATCCTGATTGTAATAGATTACTTCACCAAGTGGATAGAATTTGTCCCCACTAGGAATGCTTCAAACAAGGTAATTATCAGCTTCCTGGAGGATATTATAGCTAGATTTGGTTGTCCCAGCAGAATTATCACTGATAATGTTGGTTCTTTCAAGTTTGAGCCTTTGGTCAAGTTATATGAGCAATTTGAGATTTCACTAATTCATTCCACCCCCTATTATCCTCAAGGCAATGGGATGGAAGAATCTTCCAATAAAAGTTTGATCAAGCTCATTAAAAGATTGTTGGAAGACAATAAGAAGGCCTAGGATTCAAAGCTCAAATTTTCTCTATGGGCCATAGAGTGACAACAAAGAAGTCCTTGGGCACCTCCCCTTTTCAACTTGTTTACGGGACAAAAGTTGTATTTCCCACTTAGCTGGATTTACTCGTGGTGAAATTCTTTCAAGATTATGAAGGAGAGCCAGATCATATGGTTAGAAGAATTCATCAGCTGGTGGAAGCGCAACAGACTAGGAAGCAGGTAATGGATAGATATCACAGTCATCAACAGAAAATCAAGTAGGCCTTTGACATGAAGGTCAGAAAAGAATAATTCGATCTGGGAGATCTGGTGCTTAAGTGGGATGCTCCCAGGTAGGACAGAGGCAAACACAACAAGTTTTATGCCCTCTGGATTGGACCTTTAAAAATCTATGAAGTATTCTTGAACAAGACTTACAGGTTGCAGGATTTGGAGGGCGAAGAAGTTTTTAATGGCCCAGTAAATGGGCGTTTCTTGAAGAAATGTTTCGTTTAAAGCCTTAGACGGCTCCTCTGTTTTTGTAAATATTGTTTTTCTGTTTGTTTTCAGCTTAATAAATGACTCCATAGCCAAACAACAAGGCACTGGAACTGAAAATGAGTCCTTAGAGCATCAGAGGGATGACTCTATCCCCCATGGAGCCTAATGTTATCACCAATTCTTGTAAAGGGTGTGTTTTCCTAAGAGATAAGCTCCTTTGGGTGGAAAAATGCGAAGAAGTGGGGTAAAAACCCACTTACCCTAGGTTGGGGCGCAAATGCACATTTGGTTAAGTGACAAACAGATATGGGTGGCCAAAATCTACGTGCCCAGATCTATGGTCAATGTTGGATTTCGGAGCCCCCTCGCCATTCTACCTTTAAAGCTAGGGGGGGTCTAGAATTAGACGTGCATATCTCAATGGTCTAGATTGGGGAGCCCAGATCTACGGTCAAGGTTGGATTCTGGACCCCCTTTTCCTATCTACCTTTAATAGGGGGGGGAGGGGTCCAAAATTGGCGGCTTAAAGTGACCCCCCCCCATGTCACATCTTTGATTTACTCCACTGTCCACCTTCCACCATCTATCTTCCACTCCATATCTCACCTCCAATCAGTGCCATCCTGGCACACCTTATCCCCTTTCACTCCCTCTTGCCTTCCGACACCTGTCCCACTCCCTTCCACATCGTCCTGTCATAAGCGACGTGTCCTCCCTCGAACAGTCATTTCCCATCACCTTTCCTCCTTTCGTCTATCACCCTCCTGCCCCCTATCATGTGTCTTGCCCCTGTCACTTCCTTGGTCACTTCCCTTCCTTCTTCCATGATGAGCATGCCAAATCATCCCCGCCTAACCTTTTTTCTTACACTTCTTCCTATCTTTTTCCCCATTTATCACACCTGCCTACAAATCTTTCCAAGCAGTCGGTTGGCGGATCTAGGTGGCACCATGAGAAGACCTCCACATCCCGAAAGGTAGAGTTGACCAGGTTGTTCTTGACCCCAAGGAGGCAGTTATTGAAGTTGTTGGTGGTAGTTAGACATCATCTCCACTATAAATGGAAAGCCTAGAAAAGGACCCGAGACAGGTCAATTCTTCTGCAGGGTGCCAGGAGTCCGATTGCGTTTGACATAAGCGCACGATCATCCAGAGACTGTAGGTGCAGTCTGCTAGTAAACATGCATACGTAATGTTGTTAATGAAGAAGTCTCAGTTTTGCTGCTGTTATTTGCTTTGGGTATATGTAGGCAATTTTTCCATTTTGTAAAGCATCGTTGGTAGAGCTAAGCTCCCTGTTGTATGGTTTTGATGAAGCACTGGTTTCTCTGATCATGTATGTGTATCCAAGATTTCTTATTTAAATGGCAGTCAACTTTCTTATTTACTTTATTTTCCTTCTAATGCTAAGGATTTCATGATCAAAAGATTTTCATGAACCATTGTGACTGTGTTATGATAAATGATTTGTTGTAGCGCTGTGATATTCCTTAGTTTCCTTGTGATTTAAATTCTAGGAGTTCTCGTGTTTAAATCATTCATCCTTGGGTTGCTGAAAGGCCTGACATATTTGGTCGACCTATACATTTTCTCATTAATTTCTTCCTCTTTCTTACCCTTACTACAACCTACTAACTGAAGTTAGACTAAGACCTAGCCTGTTCATACATAGTTTGATCTAGGATTCTGAGTTAAAATGATATCATTCTGAGTCTGCTCTCTTTCGATCACCCTTGATAAAAAAATCATGACATAAACTGATGGGTGTCAGGCTCTTCTCCTGCTGCAATCCAGGAGTGACTTTTGACACTAACAGGTTCTATGTGATGATCGTCGTCACATCTATAGTGTTTCGTATCTTATGATTTCCCCATTAAGGAAAAAACATCACTGTTGACCAATTGGACTATATAACTCTAGATCTCCACAATGCTGGGACGAATGATGTCCCTTTTCTAGGATAGTATAGTCTTGAGAGTGTAGGAGTATGTATCCTTAAAGATTCCTCACTCATGGGGGTTTTTCCTTTACCTTCTCCTGCCACCCCGTAGGTTTCCACGTTAAATATGATTTCGAATCAGGTGCGACAATCCCTAGAATCATCTGATCCTTTGGTAGTACCTAGTCTCAATGATCATAGTTCATTTTCTCCATCAAGCTCGTTAAAAAATGAAACAGACCCCCCTCCATTCAAATCGAGTCTCACTTTGGATTGCGTACTTGAACCTTTTTCCTCCACCTAGTGAAAATGTTCTCGTTAGTAACCAGACGCCTAAATGAGGAAAGAAGAAAAGTCGTTGGGGGAAATGATGCTTGGGGGTAGGTCTCTAGCCTCTAGGCATCATGCTGGAGAAAACCCACTAGCTTCTATCATGCAATATGGGGGAAAAACACCTCTAGAGAGACACTCTGCTAGGAGTGATCCTCGCTTGGGGGTCCTTCCCATCATAACATAGTATTATTTTCTAGATCGAGCTTAGTCTTTGTTCTTTCTCGTGCTCGTAAATACATGATAACATGTTACCTAGCTTAGTCTTTTTTCTTTCTCATGCACGTAAATACATGAGAATAGGTTACCAAGTATACTTTTATCACTTTTTAGGACTCGTAAAAGCTATACAAAAAAGGAACTCTTTGGAGTCTCCTTTAAGCTCTTTTCAGACTCCCTAAACATGAAAAGATTCCCAAGTGATCTTTCTTTCTTTCACACTCGTTAAAAGTTTTGAAAGGGTGTCTTTCAAGTGGTAGTTTATCTCTTTTTTAGCCTCACAAGAATAATTATGAAAAAGGAATACTCTATTCAAGCATGATTATAAGAGTTCTCATGCATATCATTTTATACTTTTTCGGGCCCTGGAGACTAATTATATGAAAAAGTCCGTTATGGATTCTTCTTTGTCGAATCTTTTCAAACTCTCAAAATATGAAAATACCATCGAGTTTTCTTTCCTTGGACTCATAAAATCTACACAAGGAAGGATCCATATGGGACCGGACCCTTCCTTCTTTAGTTTCGTTAAATATGTGAAGATGGGACTCATCGAAGATGATTTAACTAAGCATTTGTTATCCTCCTCGAGCTCACTAAAAAACAAAGAGGTACATTCCTATCTGAGTTGGGGGGGGAATTTGAGAAGTGGGTCAATTCTTTTACATTTATGGCAACTTTTTGTTTCCCCTGAACATGGAACTTGTTTGTATCTTGGGTTTACCGCTTGTCTATGTGCCATTTGAATCCCATGTGTCTTCATACTCTTTTGACTCCTTCAAAAGATAACCTCCAGTTGTTGTCACATTCCATGCATCATCATACTCTTTTGACTGCTTGGAAGAGATCCGTTGGTTGTCGTCACATCATCGTATCTTTCATTCATGCCCTGTAGAGTCAATACTGCTAAGTCATTAATTGTGCCTCCATATGTTCAAGGAAAGTCAACCTCTACATTTTCACCCCTGTGTCAGTTCACCATCATTTGATCCATCACTATTCATCGCTATCTTTATTTGTTTCATGTCAATGATGGGGGATACATCATGCCCCTCCTTCGACGAGTCTATTCCTGTCGAATTCAACACATCATCCAATAATTAGACTCAGAAACCAATTAGTACCTTGGATCCTGCATGTCTCAATGGTAGGTGTCCTCATTTTAGACAATGGGTTTACATCATTGACCTATGATTGGAATATTCGACCAAGTGTGTGACTTCAACTCATTGATTCACACTTGTTGGATTGTACTAGGGTACCTTGGGAGTCATTGACATCATTGATGATTTCCCTTGCGCTTGTTAACGATATACATTATTGACCGATAATCAAGTGGTGTGTGTCATGTTAGACGTCAAGACATCTATTTACATGGCTAGATTTGTACTATTCGAGATTAGGATTGAGGACCATGGGGGGGACTTTTCAGTAAACACTCATTTTTGTTATTTGTCTTCCCTAGGCTACAATAGAGATTGTGAATTTTTAATATATATTGTGACATAGATCCACTTTGTATTGGTTCGTGGCTATGTTTTATCATGTTTTAGCTCCACTGTGTACAATCTTGTGGCTACATTTTGATTGAGTCATGGAAATATGGATCCACATTGTATGTTCAGTGGCGATATCCTCAGTCAACACTTTCATGGATCCAAAGTGTATTGGTCGGCGACCATGTTTTGAGTTAGATTATTTCGAGTATGGGTATGCCTATCTTGGGGATGATATTTCTATATTGATGGATGTTTTGTTTCTTTTCTGACAGGTCTTATGACTTCAATTCCTTGATTCCACATTGTTACAAAGTGTTTCAGCCATCATTTTTCTCCTCTGATCTCACACTTTGGGGGGCATCTGTTATACATTATTTTGTCTCACTTTGCTAAGTGGTGTAAGTGTCACATTTCACTTTCCTAAGTGTCGTAAGTGTCACAATTCACTCTGCTCGGTGTTGTTAGTGTCGCAAATTCCATGGTCCATATTTCTAAGTGTAGTAACTTATTCCTCACACTTTTCTTAAGTGTCATCATCTCAACACCATGCAATAATGATCCATTACATTCCCTTGAGCATCAAGAAGAAGAAAATACCTTTAAAAAGCATGATATTTGCTCTTTTTCACTTTGTTTGACCATGGATGCACCCTTTCCCATGTTGGGGGAGTGTCCATACTCTTTTTCCAGTGATAGGGGAGTGTCCTGGACTCCCTATCCACCTCTCTGGGGGATTGTTCATGTAGATTGGGTCAAACTCCATGATTTTAGGGGGAATCTTAGAGAAGGATTTGGGTGGTTCTTGGTTTGTTTCTTGTTTCTGTCAAGATATGGTTCGATATTTCTTCCATCCTATCTTGGGAATAGGTATAACCATGAGGATGATCCATATCTTACCTTATCCTCAACTATATTCTTGATTTATCCTAGTAGTTAGCCCTTCCTACACCTATATAACCAGGGCATTCAAAGTGAGAAGGGGGATGCAGAAGAGGGAGCACATCAAACCTATGATATTATGAAGAAGAGCCAAACCTTTTTTTATGTGAATAAGTTGAGTTGGATTCATGTTCAAGGGATGAAGAAAGAAGATTGAAGGATTGCAACAACATCTAATGGTTGTAACCTTTTCATGATTTTATTAATAAAAGAGCTTGGCCTATTTCTCTTAAGATTTCTCTTTCACTTCTTGTTTATCTGATCGTTTTGCTTAATTTATCAGTTGGTAGGGTTTATATTATTTAAGCATAGATAGTAGTAGGATATTGTTCCTTTGTTCTTGCAGGATCGACTTCACTAGGGAGCTTCTTGGATTGGAGCTCAACCACTAGAGCAGCGGGGACAAACGTAAAAAATTAGGTACACACACCTTTTCTCCTTCTCTCTCAACCCTGTCACAAGAAAATATAATGATTAGTTAAGAGGATTGTAGTGACCACTTGTTAGATTCTATCTCATTTGAAGGAAACCCAAGTGAGGGGAACTCAACCTATCCACAAGGGGAGAATTCTCACAACACTAGTGCATAGGGGCAGACATTAATGGAAGAAGATAAGTATAGTTGTGTATTGTAACTTCTGCTCTCCATGTTTTCTTACTATGTTTTCATGCTAAAAGATACTCCAAAATGAGACAATTTCTTGGGTTGTGTACCTTGTTGTTACTTGTAAATAGCATGAACTATAAATTACATGAACTATACCTTGTTGGAGTATAATTACACATTTTCATGGTGTGAGTTGTTGAGAGTTTTTGGTAGGAGATGCAATAGATATTTCTTATTAATTGTTACCTTGTTGGCCAAAGATGACAATGTGTTGACTAGTGAGGGACATGTATGCTTAAGACCTGTTCTGAAATCGAACCATTCTAACCATTAGAATTATCATTGTGACCTACTAATCTTATTTAGTATTTAAATGCAGAACTAGGAAATCCTATCTGTGAATCCATCGAATTCTAGGTGAGTTCTATTGGGGATTCAATATACAATTTAGCTTATGTACATGTTAGTCATGAAACATTTTGTATGATCCTTATTGAGTTAGCTTGGGATTAAAAACATAACTAAGTAGATCCATGTGCTAGATGGATGTTTGATGATGGATTTGTGCCTTAGATCCAAAGCTAGTAATTATGTAGGATAGTAAATTGATTTTGTTGATGAACCATGATATTTATTTACCTTGCATGTGATATGTCTTGAAATGATTATCATTTTCATGATGTTATGTTAGGATGTTATGAGAACATGTGGTTCCATATGATATGTTGATGCAATGTGATAGTATCTCATGATGTGATGACATCATATAATTGCATGGAAATATTCTATGATAAGATGTTTGTGATTGCATGCATGAACATGTGGTAATGAAAATGATGTTGTATTCTTATGATGACATGCAAGATTTAGACTATGGAACTTTCTTTGAGAATTTGATATTATGACAAATGCATTGATTGCATGTTGTGAGGTAGTGATTGTCAGGTGGGATGGGAGGGTCGACTTATTTGATTATCCAGTGGGAGTCCATAACCATGAAGGAGAATATTATAAATAACATGTTATGGGATGGGGACAACTCAATATACTACTTATTCCAATAATTTGTATGCCTTGTATTGGAGTTGTGATGTCGAAGTCCCAAAGAATGGTTGGAGCATTGCTCGCCAATGGTGTGGTGGGATTGGAATTCTATGCTTGGGGTTGTGGTTGTTTTGGAGGGAGTTTAGGTTAGCCTTTCGATATTCTTGTGTATGTGAGTACCAATATAAATTCCTTGGGAAAATGAGGTCTTGATCCTTGGGGCTCATATATTGGTAGGCTTTAATCCTGGTTTCAAAAGTAGGGAAGGAAAACTAGAGAGTACTCATGCTTCCCCGATGTTGTGATGTGGACTTTCAATGCCTATTGGTAGGATTTAATATTGGTTTCAAAAGTAGGGAAGGAAAACTAGAGAGTACTTGTGCTTCCTCGGTGTTGTGATGTGGACTTTCGATGCATGTTGTAGTCACTTGGGTGGCTTATACTAGTCCAACAGAGGTTATTGTGGAAGATGCTTGAGCTAATAGAGGGTGTTGTGGAGGGTATGGTGAGAGAATTAAAAGGCTAGAAGTAACTAAATTAAAATCGACTTTGGGGTGAAGTTCCTTGAAGGACGAATGTATGTCATGCCCCATATTATTATTGATATATAATAATAATAACATGAATGTAATAATTACCCTAAAGGGGTTATAATAAAGAATTATATAAGTACATAATAATAAAGAAGCATAATAATTACCCAAAAGGGGGCTTAATAAATACTTTTATACGTAAATAATAATAAAAGTATAATAATTATCCTAAATGGGTCATAATAAATACTTGTTATGGATTTTTTGGTAATGGTAAAATAAGTAATGATAATTTATGGAGAAAACCCTAAAATATAATAAATAATTTAAGTTGATCTTAGGGATTGAGTTCTTGGATTCTATATAAGGAGGAGAAATAAGCAGAAAAGGGGATCTCTCGTGGGACACACCTCTTTTTGGCTAAATCTATAGAGAGGGAAAGGATACAGAGTCACTGAAATGGTAGTAGATTGAGGGCTCGAGGGAGTCTTGATATTGAAGATTGAAGTAGCAAGGTCTATGGTTGGGTGGATATTTGTCCCCCACCTTTTTTTTCAACTTTCAGGTCAATAATGAAGGTATGGATATGTTACTGAAGTCACTGATTTATAGGTAAGATGAGTTCTTCACCACATGTAAGTTCCTCATCTTCCACTTCTCCTCTCAATAAGAATTTTAATGAAGAATCAATGGCTATTTGGATTTATTTATGGTAATTTGGTATTTCCTTTAGTAGATTCAGGTATTAGATATGGGTAAATTCATGCTTGTATTTTCTTTAGTAAACTAGATCATTATATTCATACACCACATGGAAAAGGTTTTGTAAAGGGTTTTGTTCTAGGGGTTGGAGAGAAAATGTTTTCTAATGTTTGGTATGTACCAAAATTCAAGAAACAATTGTTGTCTTTAGTATTAATTTAAAAATAAGGATATCAAATATCATGGAAAATGGATTTGTTAAAATCAACTCAACAAAGGACAATTTCAAAATGATAATGACAGGCTATGAAGATGGAAAAATTCAAAGGATGAAAAGGAGAGTCAGTCATGGGAAGCAAGATTTTGCAGGATCAATTGATTTAGAGATATCACCCATCAAATTTAGGCATGTCGATATGGATATTTGAACTTTGAAATTATTTATCAAATTCAAAAGCAAGGAATGGGAAGAGGGATACCAACCTTTAAAAAGTAAAATGCAAGATGTAAAGCTTTCATTTATGGAAAAAATAGTTGAGAAGAACTCACCACTAGATCATGGAGAGAAAACAAATGTTTTCAACATATCCATAATGACATTTGTGGACCTTTAGAAACATCACTTTGTAGATGCAAGTATTTCCTATGTTTCATTGATGATTCTAGTTAAATGAATTAAGTATATTTCCTGAAAGAAAAATTAGAGGAATTTGAGAAATTTAAGAGTTTTTGTCAGTTGGTTGAAAAAACATTTAAGGAAAAAATTGCCACATTGAGGACATAAAATGGAGGGGAATTCACTTCAAATGAATTCCAAAATTATTGTAAGGATAAAGGAATTAGAAGACAATTTACTAATTCCTACACTCCACAAAAAATTGGAGTGATAGAAAGAATAAATAGAACTTTGATGGGTATGGTGAGATCTATGTTGAAATTTAAAGTGTTAAGTTCATTTTATTAGGTTGAAGAAATTCATATGGCAATTTATTTGAGGAATAGATATTGCACTTCTTCGTTGCATGGAATCACACCATTTGAATCTTGGTATGGTTTCAAACTAATTTTTGTTTTTGGTTCAATATGTTATGCTTTAGTTCCTTAAGAAAACAAGACTAAGCTAGACTCTCAGAATATAAAGTGTATGATGATTGAATATTTTGATGAGAAGAAGGGATATCAATTCTTATCTAATGGTAAATTTGTTGTGAGTTGGAATGCTATATTTGATGAAGCAAAAAGTAAAGATGTTGTCAAGGTTGAAAATTTTCTTAGCTGCTTGGAACAAAAAGTAGATAAGGAGGAAAGAAGGGTGAAAAATAAACCAAATAAAGAATGTTCGTTTGAAATGGATTGGAATTCACTAGAAAAAAGGAATGTTGAAGAATAAGAAATTTCTTCACATGATGGCTCCTCTTCACATGAAAATTTAGAAGAACAAACTTGAACTTAGGATGAGCATTGGTTCATAATAGCCTAAGTGGGCCACTCAACTTCTAAATGATGTAAAATAAGATGAACATAACAAAAAAGATACAAGAAGTTACACTAGAATACAAGCAGATTTTACCTTAGTAATTAATATTTCTACGAAGGATTCCACTTTTAAAGAGGTAGTAGAGTATGAGTGATCCGGAAATATCTTTTAATGACTGTGGTTGAGTTTTTTTTAATTGCATGTGTTAATTAACCCTTTGAGAAGCTTAATGAAAGAATGAGGAAATAAGAGGAATTATGACAGCCATATACATATATGCAGATCTGAAATGAAGTAATAAACAACAAACCATAACAAGAGAAGTGATAATGGAGTTCGACACAAAATTTCCTACGTCTCCGGGCCTTTGTCTCAATGGGGGAGGCTTCTTTATTTATGTTAAAAATCTCAAAAAGTACATCGCAGCAGTGCCATTTGGCTACAAGACTGATCTGTTCATGTTCTTCCATAACTATAGAACCCAGCAGAAGAAATGGCATGCAAAACGGATGACCGGAGCTCCCAGAAATGGCCCGCAAGCATCTACTCCTCAACAGCTTCCTTGCATAAAAATGGTTTTGGCTTGGCTTCCCTTCAACATAACTCTACTCTGACTATCCTCCATGGCCTTAAACAGGCCTAGTTTTTATATATCTGAAGTTGGTTATCATTCCCCAACTTCCTCCCAAAAGATGGCCTCCAAAAATGCCCAATATCTCCCAAAAATGGCCAAAATCCACTATTACAGGCACAAAAATCAATTAAAAATCCATAACTATATAATAAAACCCACTTTAGCCTTAATATGGGCATAAGCCCCCCAAACTGGGCGCGTGCCTCCTATTCTCGGTCACATGCAACTAAATTTGGCCAAGCGCTAGCCCAAAGGGCTAAGCGTTGGCCCATTCTTGCGCTAGCTCCTGGTTTTTGGGGCTCTGCATAGATCCTCGGCCTAATAAAATGTGCCCTAAGGCATAGGCCCTCCCCAATTCGCACTGGTGGTTACATGGGGGAGCCAAAGTCCAAGGGCTAGGCCCTATCCCAATCCGTGCGCATAGTGGTTATGCTCTGGCGCCCGTGCCCTTAGCCACTGTGGTCACATGTCATATAATAAACTGTGGGTTGGGGCTTAGCCCCAGCCCTTTCCGCCTCTAGTTAAAATTTTCATTCAACTTAAATAGAATATTTGCCATATATCTATTAAGTAACATCAGTAGGTCGGGTGGTAAGCCCGGTCCTGCCAGTGCATAGCTTGGAGGAGGTCAAGCGATCAAACCCAGCAGGAGCCCAAAATTTTGTACAAACCAACAACCAACAGAGGTGTGCCACATGGAACCTTTCCATTAGACAAACACAATGCCACTTGTCAACACAGGATTGGACCACCTGTCTACCATGTATCTGCCCAGCCAGCATGCCATTGTACCTGTCACGTCAGCCCGTGCCACGTGTCACCCTTACAGTGGTGACACATGTCACCCTAAGACTGGTCCAAATCACCTGTTGTACGCCCTGTCATCTACCACGTGTCATCTCCAGATGCTGCCATATCAGTTGTATGACTGTACGGCCTGTACAGTTAGTTTGCCACGTGGACTGTATAGACTATACAGTCACCCCTTTTTTTTACCTATTTGGGTTTTTGATCAGAATGCAATATCTTTCGCATATGGAGCCCATTTGATGAAGTAAATATATGGTCAGAATCAGGAAGACGAGACAGATGCAATGGAATTGGTTTCGTCTGATTCTAAGCACTTTCATTTTGAGCCTTTTTGAGCCCTGTTAGACTCCTGGATCCGATTCTGGATCAATGAGGAATGACAAAAAGATATGGTTGATGAATATGAATCAATGACTAGAAAGTCACTTGGAAACTAGTTGATTGTACTGAAAATGTGAAACCCATAGGATGCAAATGGATTTACAAAATTAAGTACAAGTCATATGGAATGATTGATAAATATAAAGAAAGACTAGTGGCTAAGGGTTTTTCTTAGCGGGAAGGAATTGATCATGAATTTTTCTTTTCACCTACAACAACGCAGAATAATATAAGGATTACCATATCTTTAACAGATCAAAATGAATTGAAGTTACATCAAATGGATGTTTAAAGTGGCTTCCTCAATGGTGATTTACAAGAAGGTGTTTACATGACTCAATCTCTAGGATTTAAACTTGAAGGAAAAGAACATAAAGTTTGCAAATCGTTTAAAGCATTGTATGGGTTAAAACAAGTTGTTAGAGCTTGGTATGAAAACATGGATGAATACCTTTGCAAAGTGGGTTTTCAAAAATGTTCCTATGATGATACTTTTTATATTACTTTACAGAATAAAAACATGGTTATGTTAATAATGAATGTTGATGATTTTATTATCAGTGGGATTAATGATGATCATATTGCACAAGTTAAGCAAGAACTATAGGTTGGATTTAAAATTATCGATTTGGGATTACTTCACTAATATATTGGAGTTGAAGTATTGCAACAAAATAATAACATTTTTATTAGTCAATGCAAGTATGCATCTCAACTATTGAAGAAATTTGGCTTGGAATATTGCAAGTCTATTCTTACCTTGGTGAAACAAAATTTAAAACTTTCAAAATTTGAAGGGGGGAATTAATAAATAATGATAGCTATAGATAGTTGATTTGTCCCTTAATTTATTCGACAATTTCTCATCCAGATTTATCGTTTGTAGACAGTATTCTTTCAAGATTCATACAAGAACCAATCGAAAGCCATTGGAATGTAGAAAAGAGGGAGGTACATAGAAGGTACAAAATATTATGGTCTTTTATATGATAAGAAATAAAACAAAAATCAAGACAAGAACTTTGGCAAAAAGACATCAAGCCATCTCATGTTCTCATTTTATTCATTTAAATGATACAAATACATACTACAAGAATGAAGCCACCTCATTTTCTCTCACATCAACAACTCATCAAGAGATAAGGTAGGAGGAGGAAAATTAAGATCTAGAAATACACTTAGGATAAAAAATGTATTCTATAAGGTGAAATATAAAAAGGTGGTGTATTGAGACTTTATGACTGTATAGAGTGTCATAGGATAACACCCCCCCCCACCACCTAATCTAAGTCTGAACAATAATACCAACAAGATAGTAAACACTGGTATCATCTACAAGTATTCATGCCGAAACTCTTGACTTGAACCTTGATGAAGAACTACTCAAAAAATTTCCAAATATGGGTGTTGAAAACTCTAGAAAATCCCAATGTCTAATCATGTGAGCCAGAATGACTATAATTGTTCACTAATGTGAACTCCAATATTATGAGAGTGAACCAAGAGAAGTGAATCAGTGGCAAGTCTGACACATCCCTAAAAATGATTGACAAACCAATCAAATACCAATCTATAATGCAGAAGGATCCAACTATCCTATGTTAGGTCGAATGATCATCCAGGTGAACAAAATGTCCACAATATTTCTCTCAAAATCAACATCCCAATCTTGTATCATGTGTATGATTATATTGCAAGATATTGAACAATAATTTTTCTATTGTCTACCATCTACAGACTATTGATTCCCATCTGGTGATTTGTTTGTTGCTCATCTGGCGATTTGTTTTCCCATTTGGTGATTTTTTTCCCATCCAATGATTTGTTTGTGTTGTCGAAACTTTAAGTCTAACAACCACTATTCTTTTTGTTTCCCATCTGACAATTTATTTTGTTTCCCATATTGAAATTTATTTGTGTTGTTGAAACTTTAAGTGTGACAACCCTCATCAATTCCCCCCCTTGTCAACTAAAAGGAGAGACAACCAATGGTTTTTGGTTGACCACAAACCATATTCATTTGATTTTTCCACTCCTCCCCTTAAGGTGCACGAGAGAGAATACCTTCTAGTGCAAGATGTGTCTTTACTCGATATTGAGCTCTTCGGTAAGATTGATATAATTGCTTGGTTGTTGATTACTATTGCCAAGGATTGATCCACTCATAGTGAATCTTTAATCTTGCAGTTTTGTTTCGTTTGGAGCATTTTTCTATTAAATTATTTTTCTTGCCACAATGTTGACAAGGATGGAGATCAAAACATTGATCTTCCATGTGACTAATGTTATTGCATCGTTGGCACTTTGGTTTTTCCTCATTGATTTATGATATCTCTTTATCAAGAAATCATGTAATCACAAACTTAATCAGTTTGGAGTAATCTAGGATATGAAAGTTGTTGTCTTTGTCATATCCTAACCCATGTCAATCTTTTTTTAAATTGCATTTCTTCCCAAGGCCTTACAATGCGGTTGGAAATATTATGTTGAACTAGATCATCCATAACTTCATCTTATGCTCTCAAACCAAAGAAGAGCACTAGTAGGTCTGGTACTCAAGGACCAAAATGAAGCATTAGTGCTCCCCTACTAAAGTGGAGCACCAATGCCCCTTGAAAACAGGGGTGAACTTGTGCTCCAAGAACACTAGGGAAGATCATTGCACAAATTGGAGAATCCTTGTGAAACTGCAAACAAAGGTAGGTGAAAACCCCTTTGGACATGCACCCATGTTGTGTAGAAATATGCCTCTTTCTTGGTCAAATTGACCTCATTCATTATCCATATTGGTTGATGTAAAACCTTATAACAAATCCACCATTGACCAATAAATTATAGGCAAACACTTCAAACCAACAAAAAAAAATTAGCAAAATCAAGTAAGAAATTAGGAACAATAGTGAGAAATGAAAAAATCACAGAAATAAAATAAATAATGGGGAGAAATGAAATAATGTAAGAGAAAATGGTTACATAGTTGCAATACTCTATCTTACTTTTCCCTAATGGTTATTTACATTTCATCCTCTTGTAAAGTGATCTCCTCTTTCTCTTATTTCATGTGAAATGTAGAAATGAAACAAACCCTCATTTTTTCTCTCTTTTTAAGAGTCAACTTTTAGTCTATCCTATCTTTTGTGATAAGTTAAGAAAATATGAATTATTGTTTAGTGCTTTGGTGTATCAGAAGCACCATTGTAACGTGACCAAGGTGATTCCGTACCAAAGGGGAGCATCAATGTGCCTTGACCAATGGGGAACAATGGTGCTCCTTGACAGAGGTGGAGCACCAATTCCCCAATATCACTAGGGAATAACACCATGTTGCTTAGAGAAACCTCATGAAGTTGCAAATAAAGGGAGGTGAAAACCTCTTTGAATATGTACCCATGCTGCACAAAAATGTACCCTTTTCTTTTGGTCGAATTTTCCCCTCAATACTAGCCATATTTATTGATGTAAAACCCTAAAAGAAACATCGTTACCTAAATATAAAGGAAAAAACTTCAAAACAACAAAAAAATATAGTAAACATAGTGAAGAAATTAGGAACAAAATTGATAAATGTAAAATAATAGAAATAAAATCATTAAAGGGGAGAAATGAAATATTGAAGAGGGGAAAAAAGGGTTACTTCACTTAATATGATTTTTTCCTATATTCATGGCTATTTGTATCATATCCTTTTGTACAACAACCTCTTTTGTTATGTTAAATGTAGAAATGAAACAAACCCTTTCTTTTCCTCTTTTAAAGAGTCATTGTATAGTTTTTCTATCTCTTTTAAAAAGTTAAAAAAACACAAATTATTGTTTGATCCTTTAGTGTATTAGGAACATCAACATTTCCGTACCAAAGGGGAGCACTAGCACACCCAAACCAATGGGGAGCATTGGTGTGCCTGGACAGAAGTGGAGCACCAATGGTTTTTTGGGTTATTGGCACCCCAGTGTGCATGGGTCATAGAGCACTAATGCTCTTAGACCAATACAAAACACCAATGTGCATGTTCCAAAGTGGAACACTGCATATTTTTGGGTTGTTGGGATTATGGTGTGCATCAATTTATGAGCATTAGTGCTCCTAAACCAATGTGGAGCACTAGTGCACTTGGACCAAAGTGGAGCACTGATGTATTTTTGACATGTTGTTTCTCTGGTGTGCATTTGGTCATGGAGAACCAATGCTCTTTTATATTAAGCACACTAGTGCACCCATGCCAAATTGACACAATGCAACCCTATTTTCACAAAAACCCCATTAAAAATCTCTACAAATAAGGAATTTAAAAACAACTCCAACAATCCTCCACAAATAAGAAACTTTTAAAATAAATTCTACACAAACCTATTTTATTGGGTGTTTTCCTTATAATGGAAATACCCTTGTAATTGCTCTAACCATCTTTCTAATGCATCTACATTAATTTTTCCTTCTAAGTATGGAATACCAATATTACTTGTACATTTGAAAGGTCACATTTGTTCCTTGAAGGGATGGGGGTTCCACTAGTTGGATGACACTACATTCACCACATATGTAACTCATTGAAAAAGTTAGGGGAACTATTCCATCATCATGTTCCTCTACTTCACAAAGGCTTCATGGAGCAATAGTTTGATATAATCTCTTTTTCCCTCTTTTGTCTCTAAGTATGGAAGGTACTTTGACAAGGCACACAACTATATATTGAGCTTCCTATATCTTGACATCGTTCAATGGGACATGCAACATGGAGCAAAAGGCTTTCATACCATTTATTTGGGATTTATAAGGAATTTGACGCACACTAAATTCCAGAGTTCAATGTGTAATAAACAAGTGAACCAAAGAAATTGCATAATTAAATGAACATAATGAAATAAAAAAATGTGGATCAATTTTCCAACCCAAGACCAAAGGTCAATGGCTCATTTAATTATAGTGTACATCAGAAAGGGAGAAGACAATACATTGAAAACACCAGAATGTGGAAGCTCATGAATAACGGGCAATGACCAAAAGGTGGAAGCTCATGCATAAGGGGCAATGCCGAAGCACCATGTGGAAGAACAATAATAACATGTTGAGATTGTAACTCATGCATATGAATTGTAAGGGAAAATGTCAAAGCACCATGTGGAAGAACAATAATAACATGTTGAGACCATAACTCATGCATATGAACTCAAATTTGAACACATGATAACTTATTGGAAAACTATGGATGAAAAGAACATCAAAACTATGAACTCAAAACTCGTTGAACATCCACAAGATGTGTATGACCCACAATCATCCAAAACTACCCACATCCAACTTAATAATACTAGTGAGTATGTGAATAACCCAAATAGAAACACAATCAATTTGAATGATATAAATGAGTACTTGGATCGATTTTCTGAGCAAATATTTCCTTCTGCACAACTCCTCGAATCATAGACTTGGTCAATCTCTGAATTATTGAGGTTACTTATGCCCTCCCACTCTCTTTATCTGATTCCTTTGAACCAACAACACACCATGGGAACTCTGCCCATTTCCACCAAGAGGTTTTGTCTATGTATCACTTTTTTTTATCAACTTTGAAGGGACAACCTTAGAAATTCCATGACATTATTGGGAATGAAATGTTATTGCGTACCTGCATGACCAACATGGTCTACCTTGCATGAAATATCAATATCTTTGAAGGGACAACCTTAGAAACTCCATGATATCATTGGGAATGAAACGTTATTGCGTAGCTTCACGACCAACATTGTCTACCTTGCATGAAATATCAATATCTTTGAAGGGACAACCTTAGAAACTCCATGACATTATTGGGAATGAAATGCTATTGCGTACCTTTTTTTTCCAATAGAAAATTTCCTTAATTATATTAGTAAATATTTTTTTTTACATCTTCTTGACCATAACTGTATTCAAGAAAAAATATATATCGCTGTCCATACCATATCTAAAAGATTCCAAAAGGTATACTTTCGGATATAAATCCTTACATGTCCATAACCCTGTAGTCGAGGAAGTTGTATCGCATATAATACTATTTCTGCACTTTACCATCTGTCTAGAAACATTTCAAAACTGACATAGGACTCATAACTGGAAACCTTTTACAAAAAAGGAGAACAATGGACTAAAACTAGAAAATATTGATTTCTCCCTTGGAACGTTCAGTTCCATTTTCCCACTTGTAGAATGTAATTCTTCCTTCAGGTTCTTGTAAATCTTGCTTGGAGAGTAGATCCGCCTCCTTATTATATTCGCGGTAGATGTGCTCAAAACTGATTTCATGAAAGTGGTTTATTAAAGCTTTGATTCTGTGCTTCCAACCTTCGATAGCACAAGCCCGCAATCTACCTCTTTTGTTTAGCTATTCTATTACAACTTTTGAATCTCCTAGAATCTGGAGTTTGTGAAGAGACAAATGTTTTGCCAACAATAATGTTGCCCAAACTCCCAAAAGTTCTACCTTTGTATTAGTGCCTTCCCCATAGTTGAAAAACCACCTATAAACTGATAAATCATATGTTTTGAAGACCCCTCCCGCTCCACAACATTTTCCATTTGATTGTGTTTCCCCATCAAAACAAGCTATAGTAGTATCATAGTGTTGTGTAATCAAGCAAGATCGAATTGGGATCGGTTTTTGGGAGGCCATGGGTCTTTTCATTGAGCAAAGTGTCTTAGTGACCACCGATAGTATTCATGGAATTTTTCCTTTGAAAATGGATGAATTCCTTTCTAACCAAATATACCAACAAATAAGTGCATCTAAGAAGGAGGGGACCGTCTTGTCCGTTGTCTACTTTGAGAGACATTCTGCCAGAGAATTCCATTTCCATACTTTTTTGATCTTTTGACCAGTTTGTATTTTATCCCAAATTGCTTTAGTAAAAGAGCAATGTATGAAGAGATGTGTTGTATCTTCAAAATCCTTCTTGCATAACTTGCATCGACCTGGACCTACTCATCCTCTTTGTTGTAGATTAACCCAAGTCAAAATTTTATTCTCTGTTGCCAACCGTATAAATAGTTTTATTTTTAGTTGGATATCCCATTTCCAAATTCTTTGTCTCCATCCATCTAAAATTGGCAAGCTATGAGTGGATAATAGATCCAAATATGCATTTTTGACTATGATATAACCTGAGGAGTCTCCACCGGTCCACATCAATTTATTTTCCTTATCCTGGATAGAGGCTCAAGAACCAATAATAGAAATACGAAAGCGATCCTATTCCGTTGTCAACTCACTTGTAATGTCCAACTCAAAACTACTGACCCAATATGTTGTCTGGGAGGCTTGTTCTTGTTGTCTCCAGGCCTGGGCCAGTACTGTAATCTTTCTTTGTCTAAGTAAAGAAATAATTGTTTGGGAGAGAAAGGTTTTATCTCCCATCCCCAAAATCTTGTCTCTGCCAAGAACAAGATGATGGCCCGATCCTAGATTCCAACTCAACCAGTTTGTAATCAAGTGGACTGACTTTAATAGACCGTTCCATATTTTAGAGGCCCTTGGTTGGTGAAAAGAAGCTGATTTGATCCAATTTTTTACCGTGGTAAATGGGAGATATTTATATTTTATTACCTTATGCCATATTCCATCCCTTATTAAAACGCACCAGAGAGTATTGACAGCTAAGGCTTTACTGAAGCAGAAAATATTTTGAAAACCCCAACCACCACTGTGCTTTGATTTTGTGAGTGTCTCCCAATGACAAAGATGATAATGGTGTGTCTCACTATTCCAATTCCAGAGAAAATTATACATGATTTTCCTTAACTTGCTCAATACCGAGAAGGGTATGGCTGCCAACGACAACCAATATACTAGTTTACTTTCCAGGACTGATTTCAATAAAATATACCTTCCGCCCAATGATAACTACCTATTGCACCAATGCCCTATCCTTTTTTCCACCTTGGCCATCAACCAACTCCAGTCTTCTTCTTTATGTAATCCAGTTTTTAAAAAATAACCAAGGTATTTAAAACCCAAAGTGAAATCCAAGAAATTAAAAGGGAGTAATTGCTTGAAAGGAATTAAATCCACCTCTGATAGGCCTTCATACAGAACTGTTGATTTTGTTGCATTTACCTTTAATCCGAAAGCTTTGCAAAACAAATTAATGTGACTATCAATCTCCACCCACTCTTGCAGAGATGCATTAGTCATAATTAATACATCATCAACAAAAAATAGGTGAAGAATTTTGATAAGTCTGGAAACTTTTATTCCCGACAACTTCCCATCTTGTTTGCTTTCTTTTAATAAAAGACTCAGACCCTCCATAACTAGAATAAACAACAAGGGGGACAAAGGGCACCCTTGTCGTAAACCTCTTCCACTTCTGAAAAAATCAGTAGCCTCTCCATTAAGTAAAACAACAAAAGACGCCGAATCCACACAACTCATAATCCAGTTTGTCAAAGGAATACCAAAACCCACTTGAATTAATATCATCCTTAAAAAGTCCCAATTTATGCAGTCGTAAGCTTTATGTAGATCCAGCTTCAGGATGAGGGACTTTAAGTTTTTCTTTTTTATGCTATGTAATAATTCATGTGATGTTCCAATAACGTATTGGATTTGGCGACCTTTCAGAAAGCCCATCTGCTAAGCCAAAAAAGACCTGGAGAGAATCGGTTTAATCTGATTTGCAATAATTTTGGATATAACTTTATATACGAGATTACATAAGGAAATAGGCCCGAAGTCCCCAAAAGTAACAGGTTTATTTACTTTTGGAATCAAGGCTAAAAAGGTAGAATTAAGGCTTCTTGCAATGTAACCCCTTGATCTTGATTCCTCAACCATCGTTAAAAGATCCTCTCCAACCAGATCAAAGAAGTCAATGAAAAAATCAACTGTCCAACCATCTGGCCCTAGTATTTTATCTTTTTTAAACATGGATAATACCTCTTTCAATTCATTCAAATTAATAGGACCGTGTAGTACTCTCGCTTCCTCCTCATTTACCAAGTGGGAGAAAAGGCCCGCTACCCTGACCCGAACAAATAGATGTGGCTGATCCTGAGCCTTAAAGAAAATTTTAAAATATTTCACTTCCACCTCTTTTAAAGCCTCCTGTCCATTGTGTAAAGTCCCTGAATCATCTATAATCTCCCATATATGTTTTATGTTTCTCTTGTGACTGGGAAACTAGTAGAAAAACTTTGTATTTTGATTGCCATTATGGATCCAAATAGCCCGGCTCCATTGTCTCCATAGTTCCTCCTTTGCTTTTAGGTACTTATTCCTTTCATGTTCAAGATTTATAAGGCTACTTTCCACCTCCGATGTCATAGTACCTCCTGATAAGGTCTCCAATGAAACTTTAATTTTGTCCTCCAACTCCTCCGGATGTTTCAAATCACGACACTTGTTTTCCTTTACCCAGTGTCTAGTGTGAGTTTTCAAATCTTTCAATTTCCAGATTAAATGACGTTGTCACCCTCCTTCCGATAAATATTTCTAATCTTTCCAAACTTTAAAAACAATACTATTAAAGTCCTTTTCTAAAAGCCACTGGGAATTAAATTTAAAGGGATGTGCCTTGTAAAGTGGGGTGATCTCCAACTGCAATAGGATTAGGGCATGATCCGAGACAAATGGGTACTCCACCCAGGATCTGTAGAGGCCCACACTATTTAAAATGTCTTCAGATATAAAGGTCCTATCCAACCTCTTAGCAATTAAGTCAGATCCAATTCGCCCATTTCTCCATGTAGGTACAATCTTATCAGGATGAACATCAATGAGTCTATGAGCTTGGAAGAAAGCCCTGAAGAAGCCCGCTAAGGGCCCCGAGTTTGTAGACCCTCCCCAAACCTCTTCAATCGAGACAGTTAAATTCAGATCCCCTACAACTACTAGATTTTTAATTGTGAGTAAACCACTATCTGTCAAAAGATTCCAAAATCTTTTACGCTCCGAGCACGAACCATAGATATTAAGTAAATTGATCTCCCTTTTAGTTGCAATAACAATACCTGTTAACAAAATTCCACCACAAGAGAGGTAAGGTACCAAATTATAAAGGTTTGGGTCCCATGTAACCAACATACCGCCCAAAGTACCGACATAACTTATTGCACATGATACCCAATTGGGACAAAAATTGTTCATAAAAGACCTAGCTTTTTGTTCATGGACCAAGGTTTCCTGTAGAAAAACAATATCAGGGTGGGAATTATCCAATAAATGACGAGCAGAGGCAGATTTTAGGAGCCCCCTATCCCTTTGAGGTTAAGGGAGAGTAATAACATTATTTTTCCCTTGCTAGGGCCTTCATTGCTCTAAGTGCCCCACAGTCAGACGTAGGTGGACCAGTATCAGTAGGCAAAGTAGACGAAGCCCACTTCTTCTTCCAAGCACTTTTGGTCTTACCAGTGAATATTCTATACCCAATCCCCTTAACCATGCATAATATTTCCCTGTCTCTTCTGGTCAAGAACCCGAATTACTAGTTTCCACACTAATTGCAGAATGATAAAAAACCGAATTTCCAAAATATGTAGGTAACTGGACAAGAGGGTTAGTGTCTCGTAAGTAGGGGATTAAGGAATCCAGAACAAGACTAAGGGAAGTGTCATCCTCTTCTATTTCTTGACAGCCAGGCATTAGAGCAGACTCTTCAGACAGTGGGATATCCATAGGAGGGGAAGTTACATGATGAAATGGTTCGATGGGACACAAGGAAGGGTTAGACTGCACCTCCAATATTGGTAACTTACCGAGACACGTAATAGATTTACATGTATCCACCCCTCAACCCCCAAAATGATTGGATTCACTGTCCTTGTAACAACCTGAACCCATAGCTATAGGTTCAGTAACCTCCCGATCCACACTAGAGGACACTGCCACAGTGGAGATAAAGTCTTTCAAAAATACAGAAGCGTCCAAAGTATCTTTCTCCCACAGTGACATTTCAACTTACTCGAAAGCGAATCCACTTGTTCAGGCAAACTTGGAATCTTCGGCGAGAAGTACTGAGTCCCGACCCATACAGAGTCAACTTCAGGAGAGGACTTGCCATTGTCTCTGTGAAGTGCAGTATCTTTTGAGACCTCCTCCTCTACCCAACCATTACAATCCCTCTGCAAATGACCAATACTGCGACATAGGCTACAATGGAATGGAATGCCATGGTAATCCAGCTTTTGTAAAATCCATCGTCCCCTCTATTCTATTTCAAGTAACTCTAGAAGTCCGCCATGTATATCCATCTCTACTAAAATTTTTCCCATCTTCATGTTCGGTGCCGAGAGTGTCAACTTGTCGACTGAGATAAAAGTACCCAGTGAGTTCCCTATTGCCGCCAAGGCTCCTTCATTCCATAACTGTAATGGTAAATCGGGGAGTAAAACCCACAAATGGCGATGTTGAAAGTATTATGTCGCCGGGTCGAAGGCTACTTTCCAACGCTTCAACATTAAACTACATCCATCGATCACTCACCTGTTATCCAAAAGTTGTGATAAGTCATCCGGAGAGTTGTAGATAAAACCAAACTAGCCTTTTGTTAAGTAGGTACGTATCCTAAAATGGGCCCCAAAATTTGCTCAACCCAGACGGGGAGCGAAACCTTACATAAATATATGGAGGAGAATCTACCAACTAAACTACACAAGGCCAACCTACAGGTCTCCTCGAGACCAATCTCAGAGCCCAATATCATCCTTTTTAAAACCTTATTGGCCTTCCATTGCCTGTGCCTACCCCCATACCTACTAGCGTTCTTACCCACCTTCCTTTGTGAACTAGGGGAGCCTGTAATCTTAAAACCCTCTCCCTGATCGCTCACAGAGTTAAACTTCTCCACAGATGGAAAAAAACCCGAATGCCCGGGCAGAAAAGCAGAGAATGAGGGAGCAACACTTGAACTTTTGTTAAATGAGGTAGTGGGTAGTGAGGTCAAATGTATAGTTAGGGATATTAATGTACTAGTACCCTTTCCCGCAGAGTCTGCAGTAGCGAATAGACCTTCCGTCTGCCAAAGGGCCTCGTCAGCTCCGTTCATTAGTGCACTAACGTCTGCGACCAAACCTACCTGCTGTGGATTTTCCATAACTTGCCACCTGGGCTGCATTGAGCTCTCCCCCTAAGAAGTCTCAATAACAACCCACTTTTCAAGGATGGTAATAAAAGAGATTTAAATGAAAACGTTAATAGCTAACTCTTTCTGCCGTGAAAGTGTTAAGTTCTGCCACCTGGGCTCCACTGAGAGTGACCCCCAAGTGTCTCAGCTAACTTCCGGTTTCCAAAGATAGTAAAGAAGGCTTAAAAGAAGACATGGGCCAAAACAATACTAAGTAACATAAGCCAGAGAAGGTGTGTAGTTAGACCTCCGCAGCTAACAACAGGCCAAACGAAAAGCCATTACCTAGAAGGCAAAAAACTAAGTTGAACCCCCAAAATTAGTTGAGAGAGTCTCTAAACTACCAGGTAACCCTATTAAAGCAGAGAAAAAACCAAGAGTTAAAAACCGCCTAAGAAGCTGAAGCTCCTTCGTCGAGGCTAGAGCAGAGGATGGCCTAAAACAAGAGGATAACTAGCAAAGCCCACTAAACCTATCCACCAAGGTCGAAAGCTCATAAAACTAGAAAAATGGTTTATGTAACAAGCCACCCTTCACCATGCTCAACTTCCATATCGTGTAAACCTTCGGCTCCCGTTCCATCTACTCTGGTTCCATCTTCGGCTCTTCCATAAACCCTAAACCCCCATCTTCGGCTCGTCACGTCATGCGATACCTGCACGACCAACATTGTCCACCTTGCATGATTGACTATACCCTTGCACTGACACAAGTGTAGTACACCAACATGCCTTCACCGTTCCACCCAAAATGCCTTCACCGTTCGGACCACTCCCCCATACCACAAAATACCTCCGTACAAAAGTGTGGA
>ML826978.1:81337-103614 GCA_009831015.1 Picea engelmannii
GAAGATCCTTCTAGAAGCGGAAGCTTCTATTAGGTCTTCTTACATCCGCCTTATTCTATTTTATTGAAAGGTCTTATTTAATATTGACCTTTATTACATCCGAATACATTGATCTACCTATGTGCGGGTTAGGACCTTAACATCACCCCATTTACCATGCTCATAGGAAAACCCTGGATTGATAGAGAACAGGCTAGACGAAGAGAAGAAGAGAAAGTTTTGGAACAGAAGAAGTAAGAGTTAAAAGACTTTATGACCAAAAGGATTGCACACTTGATTGAAGAACAGAAGAGCAGATAAAAGATATTTAATATTAGTACCTTCGATGTCGAAGCTAATAGAACACTTGAGGATCCGCAGAAGATCGAGTTACCTACTTTTGATGCAGAAGAGGTATTATCAAGGAACCCTAAGAAAGATTTTCCATAACGCGAAGTAACTAAGACCACAGAAGATAAAATCAGAATGGTAAAAGAATTACTCAGATGAAACTCATTGGGAAGAAGGATAGGAAGTTAAGAAAGAAGAGGGTTAATGCTGTAAGGTTACAAGAGGTTCTAGAGGACACTTCGCAGCAAGAAGAATTGTAGAATTGGAGCTTCGCCGAGATATCAGAACAACGACATAGAGTACTTCGCCATGATGAAGAAATATAGCCGTTGGAACCGATATACCCATTCGACCGCCGCTCCGAACGGTTCAAAAATCAGTTATGGGTTACCACTAGACCATTGGATAACACTAGAATAGATAGAACAGAGTTAATGAAGGCTTCATATCCATTGCAAGAAGTCCATTGCAGATTTACTTACTTATTCCGTCGCGCCATGCCCGGAAGACACTTTTTCCAATTGAGAACTTGAACTTATAGAATACCCGTGTTATGAAATAGTGATTACTCCCTTTTTATTCTCTATCAGATTATAGTACGGACAATCCATTGACAACCCAAGACAGTGATCCTGAGATTACATGTCTGATGAGCTTAGTGCAGCAAAAGAATCGGTGAGAGAAGTACTTGCTAGCTTAAGGACAGAAAGAGTAATGTCAGAGAGAGGAATGTCCATCGGAGTCCAAGCCTCATCATCGAGAGTTGTAGAAACCTCCCCATCGACTGCTCGAGCTGGAACATCTCGAGCCGGTGCAGAGTTGAGAACTAAGCATAGAGATGACGCAACCAACGCAAAGTTAGTACCAACCATCCTACCATCTTACATTCCCCCTCTAAGTGGTGAGATTAACAGGGAAAGTGTCCCTAGAGACTTTGAATACACCCTAGTCCTTGCATATCTACCGAAAGGAGTTCGCACCTACCATGCAGATCAAGACAAGGTTACAACATTGAATTTTTACGACTTCAACCTAGGAGATTGTAAATCCTACAACATGCTCGCACCATCTAAGTACTTAATGAGGACTAAGGGCCATAATTCAAAGATCATCCCTCAGCAATGGACGATGAACCTTGCACAGTCTACTCTGCTCAATGTTATGAAAATACTGCACTTTGACAGACATCAGGAGGTGACTGCTTGTGTGAAGTTACTGCTAGCAAGTTACCACGGAGGATACCTGTGGTTAAACCATCACATAACTATTGATCTGGCGTTGATCAATAGGATTACTGGACTTAGCATGTAGGGCCCTGATCCCCATGAGTACTACCTTGGAAATACCACGGACTGCGCTCTGTCACAAAAGATAAAAGAGGCTTATGGAAATGGTGAAAAAGGCACGCAAGGTTACAAGGTAGCCTCTATCGAGAGTGGTGCAGTGTGCCTCGCATGTCAGCTGATAGCAGGGAAGATGGTACATAAAAAAAGACCTACACAAGTATCCAGCTTTGTAGTTGACCTCGCAGGGAAGTGCACGGAGGGAATACAAATGAATTGGGTGAAGTATTTGGTCAATCAGCTAGAAATTGGCTGTAGAGAAGCCCAGGACTAGGGGCGTGAATTCCACTTTAGATGGCTTCTCATATTGATCGCCTTTGTTGCATGGGAGCTACCGGAAGGCGCAACCTTCCTATACCTCGATCCATTTGAACCATTAGCTGCGAAGATCAGTACCTTATGGTACTCGACGGACATGATCAGGCAGTGGAAATCAAATGCCATTTTTCACAGATACTATAACCAACTGAAAGTGGTCATAGGGGGTGAACCTCACATAACCCCAAACACTTTACAAAGGTTATGACCTTTGATAAAGTTTAGCGCAGACCACCACTTTATATACCTAACTCCATGCACTGATGAACACCAGGAACAACTTCAGTCCTATTATAAGTTGACCGAAGAAGACCTAGAAGAAAACACCAAGGAATGGTCGGCGGACCTCCTTGTTCCAGCAGATCCAACGGACATTTCAGACATTGAAAGCCTAGAAGCTGTGCAGGACACACCTAGGCCCAATAAAATGAAGAAGACAAAAAAGACAAAGGAAATAAATAAGCCTGAAGAGGTTCAGGATGTAGATAGCTACTCTGTAAAGACAACTTCCATCACACCCGATCAAGAAGGTAACAACGAAGAACTAGAGGAAGTCGAACAACAACCAGAAGATGAAGTTGAAGTTCCAAGGAAGAGAAAAGGATTACCTTCAAAGTATTCCTCTAAGAATAAAGCAAAAGCAACTGTGACCAAGATGAAGACCATGCTCAACCCCGATGACTTCATCTTTCTCCTCGCAACCTTGAATGAAGCCATATAAGAAATTACAGAAAAGAAGGAGGCCAAGAAACAGACGATGTATGAAAAAATTGAAGCCAAGCTCCAAGGAGTGTAGTGAGCACTTCAGTCTAACCGCGTAGTCTCCACTGCGCCCATGCTAGAAGGAACAATAGAAGCAGGAGATGAATCAGTTTAACTCCACAGGATTGCCGACATAGTTGAAGTATGCCTTTGAAGAGCAGAAGAAGTAACAACGCAGGCCACCCAAGCCCTGAAGCAAGAATAGGAGGAAATCATAGAGCAACACCAAGCTACACAACAAGAGAAGGAGGCCATCCAAGAGAAATTTGATAGAGACAGAGAAAAACTCCAAAAGGAGAAGGAGAAACTTCTCGAGATGAATATCGGGATCAAAGAATCTGTCAATAGATCATTTCTCTCTGTTATCGGATTAGAAGAAAAGGCCTAAGAAACCCTACACCGTCAAGTGATGAAGCTTGGTGAAGTTATTCAACAATTGCAACAAAGAGTCTTGGACTTAGAGCTTCAGGTCATCCCAAGTACCCTGCAAGAAGAGCACGACCAACGAGAAATAATTGACCAGGCTACAGTAGAAAGGATTAAAGAACTCACTGAAGAATGCAAACAACTAAGCACCCGAAGTGCACATATACATGAGAACTTGACCAAGAACATGGAATTTCATAAACTGGAGTCGTAGCTCCAGGAGGCGAAGCAACATGAAGATAGACTTTAGATGCAGTTGAAGGCCCTATCAACCATAGAGAAAATGAAGCGATCCCATGAGAAACGCGTCGCACAGTAGTATATCCACATGATCCAGAGCAAGGTCATGGAAGTGACACAACAACTTCAACCTTTGTAGGATAAGGCATGTCAACTATTTTTAAAGATTGAGAACCAAGGGACAGAGCTACAACAGGTCATGATTATAGTAGAGCAATGCCTATATGGACCAGTCAATAACGCACTCATCTAGGAGTTCGTCAAGTAGGAGGAAATTGAAAAGCAGTAGGTCAAAGTAGCTCAAGCTAAGCTTGAGGCATTCAAAGCGGAATTGGTCAGACCTGAGTGACTCGGGATGAGTCACAGGTGAGTGTTGGGGGCCTATTGGCCCTTGAACAATTTTTGAGGAATACTTGGTCATATTTGACCATTTTTGGTACTCCGACATCCAGTCGAAGAAGGAGCGCATGGCGAAGAGGAGATCACGGGATCCCCGCCCCTTTTTAGGGATTTTTGGGCTTTTTGGGAATATTGTAATGGGAAAGGGATATCAGCCCTAATTTAGGCCTTTTGTATGTATAAATAGAAGGGTAGGAGATGCATCCGTCAGCTGTGTGATGTAAAGTGAATGGCTTAGTGAAAAAGTAGATCTATGTGATCAGATGCCCGTGTGACTGTAAGAGCTCTGTGCATACTGTAAGTATTGTAAGTGTTGAGTGCACAGGTCAGGGAAGGACTTAGTGCTTGGATCTACCTGGGGAAAGAGGATCTAGTGAGATACGCAGATCTCTTTTCCTAGGCGGGGTAGGATCTTGAAGGATTTATGCTATAACTTAGTTTACAAAAGATAATAACAGAAGAAGACTTTGTGGACGTAGCCCCAGGGTGGGGGTGAACCACGGTAACTGTGTGTATAGTGCTTTGTGCTTTGCTCTTATGTGTTTATCTCTTCTTGGATAAGTTCTTGATGTGATTAAATAGATATAGTTATGCTCTGTGTTGTTGATGAATGAATGAACATTAGATCTGATATATGAGATGCTTAGTGCTTGACATGTTGAATCTAACCTATATTTCTGTGGATAAGTACTAAATCATTCTTATAATAAGTATTCACTACGATTCTCTGTGAATTATGTGAAGTATATTAATGAATGTATGTTAAGTAATAATTGATGTTAAGTGTGCCGTAAGAAATATAATCATAGATCGATGTCCCAACTAAGGTTGCAGACATCTAAGTCCTGCAACCACCCCTACCTCTACCTCGGGTGAGACTTCATTTGCTTCGCAGGTGTTGCTGAAAGGGTTGGTAGTTAGGTCTTTGTTGGTGCACTCTTGAGTGTTGAACCCTGGGTATGCCCCTATGCCAACAATCACTAAAGTCATATAGGGATTGGTCCAATGAACGATAGCAACAACTCATGAAAGTTTCTCTTGTAAACTGAATGTCTTCTACACTATCCACCAAAGGTGAAAGTCTACATTATGTGAATAGAGAGGTTGAAGTCAAACACAATGAGACTTCATTTGATTACCAATAATTAATCTATACCATTAACAAATGAGAGACAACCTATCGATAATGAAAGTAGGTATCAAGGAACCAAGTACATTCTTACATACAAATGTGAATAAAGGTTTTGAGTTCGAAAACTTGAAGAATCCATCGATCAGGAGACATTGATGTATTCCCAACTGTTGATGGAAGGAGAACCTCCCACTAATGAATGTAAGCCTCTAGGTACTCATATGACTCTAGGCCTCATTTCGAGAATAGATGAGCTGAATTCGATGGAAGGAGACCCATTGAAAAGAGAGAATTAAGGCATCTCTCATAAGTCAGCATGAGTACAAAGAAATATCTTGATGATTTGGAGGAACTCAGATGAAGAGGATGTTCATGAACCAACGACCCCATGTGTCTTCTACATGCACTAGATGCAAGTAGTGCATGAAAGAGACCCTCTAAATAGTATCCAATAAGGAAGACTGCCAATAAAGGAAAGGAAATCACCAATAAGGCTAATGGAATCAAATACACTACAAAAATCCCAATGTGTGAATATTTTTTTTTTCATCGAACACAAGGGAAACCTCCCAGTCAGTGATCAATGAGGAGATGTCGACTATCGGGTTCAAGGTTACCTACCCATAATGAAAGTAGGACTAGGGTGCATGGTAGGACTACAACTTCATGTGATTCTGAGACACACTAAGGGTATGGCCGACATGCAAAGTCAATAGTTTTGAGAAATAGCTGACACAGGCTTATAGACTTCCTTTGAACAAGAGCATGAGACATATGGATAACTCAAGAATCATAGAATTGATGATAAATATTCATGATACAGGAGGCATCAACAAACTCTCCATAGGGACTGAAAGAATATCCAGTCAAAGGAGTAAACTCTAAGTAACGTGCTCAACTTCCTAAGGTCATACTAAACCCAAAATTTGGATGAAAATGGACTCAAAAGTTTGTACTCTATTCAAAGGCGACACAACTATTGCCAATATAAGATAATATTCTTTTCCTGCCCATATTTTTTTTTTATATATAGGAAAGTAAATGCTATGATGCAAGAGAGGAAATGAGTGTCACGCATAAGAAATTAGATCCAAATAGTGGAACCTACCTATCCTCAATGAAATGAAGTGCATGTAGGGCATGGACACTCGAGGGAATGTTTCCTCTTAGGGTACATGGTGTCAAGCTGCAAAGGATATAAACAAGGCTTTGCTTGGCTGGTGATGCAAATTTCTGAGGTAAGAGGATTATAACAAGAAAGAGGGAATCGACAATAGGCTCATTACTGCAAGTAATATAAGGGAATACAATTACAACTCAACTCCAAAGAATGTCCTTTTTCATAGATTTAATCCCCTAGGCGTGAAAAAGTATAAAATAATACCTAGGATAACTCTTCTAGCCAATGTGGACTAGAGTGTTCCTTTTTCGTAAGTAGTCTACTTGGTCTGAAAAAGGGTTAAACTTACACCAAATAGATGTCCTTTCAAAGCCATTTAACGAGTGTGAAAGAAACAATTTCATGTTTAAGGAGTCTTGAAAAGAGATTAACTAAGACTTAAGGATGTTGTTCTAAGAATAATATCACATGAGAGGCTAGGGCTCTCGTGCAGAACTTCTGTTGAAAGTCAACAAATCACAGTAGCTGACACAAGATTGGAAGAACCAAAAAAATGCCAAGCTGAGGAGGATAAAATACTTACAGAGGATACTTCATCTACAATATATTGAAGAATGCCCCTTATTTGGAAGGGTGAAAAAGAAGGAATGTGAGGCTCTACAAGATCATTCCAAGTAAAGGAAACTATTCTAGGACTTGAAGGGAGTGTACTTGAAGATAGTGGAATGCTCCTTTGTTCAGAAGGTATGAGACTAGAAATGTTAAGGACATGGTCGAAAGACTCATCACCCCCCAAAAGAAGAGTGGGATTGATCGAATATTGCCTCAGCACTGTCACTTCCTTAGACTTGTCACTCTCTAAGAGAAGAGTGGGATCGACCAAAGATTGCAACGACATGACCAATTCTTCAACCATTGGTTGAATATGATGCGAGACAACAAGGTCAAGAGATTCATCACCCCTCAAAACAAGAGTGGTTTCAGTTGAAGATTGCATCAACACTACCATTGGTTGAGTAAGATTCAAGACAGCATGGTCAAGAGATGCATCACCCCCCAAAATAAGAGTGGTTTTAGTCAAATATTGCATCTACATGACCATTGTATCAACCAAAGAAGAATTAGAATGTTGAGAAATGAAAAATCTCAGAACTCAAAGGGATATCAGACAAGGAATGCACTTCTTTTACCACAAGAATAGTAGGGCACAAACGAGTTAGATGATTTCCTTTGAAAATCCTACAAAGGAACTTGGTCTTATGTCTTATATGTTGAGGCTTCTCAATCATATTAATGTCCCCAGCATGACTTGTAGTGGCTGGTGACATGCTCCGACATGACTTGTAGAGGCTAGTAGTAGATATTCAACATGACTTGCAGAGGTTGTTGACGAATCCCCAACATGACTAGCAAAGGTTGGTGATGAATCCCCAACATGAATAGTAGAGGTTGGTGATGTATGTGCAGTGTGACTAGTAGTGAATAGAGTTGTTCCCTCAACATGACTTGTAATGACTGGTTGCATGTATTCAACATGACTTGCAGAGGTTGTTGACATATCTCCAACATGACTAGCAGAGGTTGGTGATGTAATGCCAGTATGACTCACAATGACTGGATTTGTACTTCTAGCATGACTCATAGGTTGGTTGCAACATTTGACAACAAGGTTCCGAGAAAGACTGGTTTTGATAAATTGCAGGCCAGGAAGGGTTCTGGTATACACCATGGCCTTGTCTGATAGGATGATATCCTCCTCCAAATTGATTCATAAAGGGTTGTAAGGGAATCATCACCGAGGGAGCCACTTGAAAAGAGAAAGAGACATGATAAGGGTTACTCAGATGAGGATATATATTTACCCTAGACAAAAGAAATCCATGAAGGGGGTTTCCCACACTATAAGATTAACTCACTTTGGATTAAACATGAGAGGAAAAAATGAGGTCGGCCATGAGAAAAGCGTTCGTATGAATCGAGATAGCAGAAGAAGGATAGATGGATGAAATGTAATAAGTAGAAATACTACCCATTTGAGCACTTTCTCTTGGAAAAGTGAAGCTAGGATTGGGTCCAAAGGAAGGAGCATTCCAACCTCCAACCATGGGAATTGGTTGAGGGATATGACCCCCACCAAATGAAAAGGGAGAAAAAGGAGGCATCATGCCCTTAGACCCAAAACTAGGATTCACATAAGAATATGAGACAAAGGATGGAAAGTGTGAAGACATGTTTGGCATACCAAGAGAAAAATGATTAGAGTCCCATAGTATTGGATGAATATCATGATTCGGTGTACCACTCATAAATACAAAATGATTTGTCCCCATTGAATGAGAAAATACCATGGTATGGGTAGCGCTAAATGAGGGAGTCATGGGGCTCCACTAACCATAGCAATGACAAATCATGACGCAATACAAAATCCTAAGGCCAACTAACAATCAAAGACCACATCAAAGTAAAACAAAAAATCCAATGCGCACAAACAAAATATAGTGGTTGAAAAGGGGGCCTCCCTCACTAGAGTAGGTATGCCTTGCCGAAGAGGGACCCGAGACTCCCTTCAAAATATTGGAGGTATCATAATCATTTATAAGGGCCCTCATGGGCTTAACAACACAGTCGATTAGATCCCCCTGGAGAGGTAATCCTGCATAAAGGTTGTGTTTTATCTAACCCTTATCTGACTCAGGGTGCATGTAGAATAACCCCTAGAAGTAACCTATGTGGCTACCTATGTCAAGAAACTAGAGCCACCATGATATAACCAATGCGCAGGAGAATAGTCATAAGTCAGGTCCACCATATGGGTAGGGTAACAAAGCCCGAAATATTCAAAGCACCACCTCTCATGGATGTAAAGGTACTAGAAAGACCCCCAAATATGAATAGATCCCCAGAAATATCTCTAACGATAAGAAGGTATTAGAGGGATATCTCTGCAACCAACTTTGAGCGACCTTATGCTTAACTCCATTGTGAGCGGAGTGTCATGATGTCACTAATTACACAATGGATTTCACCACTCCCTAGTCAGACATATATGTTTTCATTTAATATCCTTGGAGAAGTTTACTCACAAAATCCTATTCCAAGGCCCTATATCCTATGCTTGTTTGTGTACCCTGAAAATAAAATCATTTCTAATTAATTTTAATTAATCAACGCTACTTTTAATGGATTTTGTTTACTCAAGAGATATGGTCATGAAATTGATGATATTATGGCTCAACATATCAAATAAATGAATATAAACATAGTGATAAGTCCTAATATTAAATTCTCAAAAGATGGTAAGATTTTCAAATGCAATTCTACAATTTCAATAAGATGAAATCTTTCCACATATGTCAAGATCAATACTAAATAAGAAAAAGAGAAAATTCCATAATGCAAAATGAAATTATTTTTGTATTTTCGATATAAATAAAATAAAATGAAAGGACTAAATAACAACTTGATATATAGACCCTACTACAAGCAAAAAGAGACAAGCCAAGCATGATACCAAGAAGAAAACACTCATACCAAGATGCAAGGACAACCAATGAAAAATATGATAAGAAAGAATGTCGCCCAAAAATTCAACAATAAGAAGGTTTCTTATCACTCTGTAGGTAGTCAACAATCAGGATAGAGACCTAAGAAGACTCAGCAACCAACCAAACTCACCCAAAAAACATCAAGCTTAGCCAATAAGCCTAAAAATTGGATGTATGGGATTGTTTGAGAAAAAATCACGTATGTACACACCCTATAGAAGGGAATATCATGTATGTACGTGTATGTTAAGGGAAATACTACAAATATGTAGTAAAACAATGCCAGGGAAAATATTAAGCCAAGAAAGCTAGATGCAAAGTAAAAATAGGTTGTCAAGCAATCAAGTGACAAGGAAAATCATGCCAACAAAGAGCAAGTCAAGGAGAAAAAACACTCCAAACCCCCAAAACAAGATCAATCCCCAGTATGATCGGCATGTTACGAGGAAAATCACTCTATGGCATGGGGTAAATGAAAACAGGTAGACTGACATGCATAAATCAACTCTAATCCCAAGTATGCTATATAAATGAAATGTTAACAGGACAATATCAAGAGCCTACCTTGCCTGGACGTTCGATGAAGACCATCATTGAGCAAGCAACTAAAATATTTATACCTGCAACTTGTCCTCAAGAACCAAGATACGTAATCGTATGGTGATAATATATAATGTTAGCATATACAATAGCATAATCCATTAACATTCATGATAAATACTCCCATGGAATAATAATTCAAATATTTGCAAGATATCAATTGGACGAGAAAACAATATTTTTATTAAAAATGATCAACATAAGTGTATAAGTGACAAAATTTTGTAACAACTATTATCATTGAAATTTCATCCACACTTTGCATGCAAATGGTTATAGAAATACAACAATGACAAACAACTATTAGTTCACCTGCAACACCAAAATGCATTTCCAATAGGCAAAAACTATACAATTGGGAAAAAATTGACATGCGCTAACTCACTAAAGGAAGTGCGTGCATAGTGCGTGGGCCAACGAAGCATGTAGAGCACACAATGCACCATATGCACGACTATGTATGAGAAAAGCCAGGCACTCCTGTGAACGAAGCATTTATGGTTCTTTTCGCCCCCTCAACCACTTACGGACTAGCTCCCAACTTGATTTTACCTTCATAACTGAGCTAAATATGAATGAGAGCACTTCTTTTTGATCCATTTGTCTTGCAGGTACCAAAATTGACCTAGCCTTACCTGTCAAGAGCCAAGTTTTGAGCTGGAGGAGGAGAATTTCACTCAAAATCCCGCCCCCCCCGGCTCCCCTGCGACGTGTATCAGAGCGTGCGTGGGTATTTCAGCCCACTGACGCGCACTCAACGCATTGTGCACCCAAAAGGATTTTGTTTTCTGTGTACTGTGCACCCAAAATGCTTATGTTCTCTATGCATGCTATGCATTGTGTGCCTACTGTGCCTCTATCTAAAGTATAACCCACACAAATTTCCATAGTTTCATAATTGTAAGAGTTTTTGTGATGATTTGAAGGCCACTAGCCTTCAAAATATTTCTTTCATGCAATTTATAAATGCACCACACTTAGACTCCTTTCCCATATGAAATGTTACTAAACATAGGCACTTAGGGGGTAAAAAGAACCATATTTTCTCCTCTTTTTCTTTGGTTTCCACATGGATGGCTTGTTTAGGTTGTAAAAGTTAGGTTGAGATTATTTGCTATCACATATAAAAAAACTTACATTGGGACCATAAATCAACTTTGATCATTGAGTATGCTCTTCTCTCACACCATAAAGAAGTCTTGAGAATTAGAAAGGTGGTTAAGGAGACATTTCATATCCCTTAAACAAAAATATTTAGGAGAGGACAAAGCCCCCCTAGGGATCCTCTTAGTTTCTTTTTGAAAAAATCTTAAATTTGTAAGGGCCCATACATGCCCACATGTTGCAAACTTAGGATAGTTTCTTGAAATTGCTTTCTTAGTTTACATCACTAGGAGAGTTTAAAGATAAAAGTAACGGGCCCATACATGTCCACATTCTTATAGGATAGTTTTTCAAGCTTTCTTAGAGTAAACAACATTAGGGAGTTTAAAGGATTGGTAATGACCCATATCTCCACATGCTAGTTCTTTAGGGATTTTAAAAATTCCGCAAGGTTGTACCAATGACACATAGTAAGATAGGTAACAAAGATTTGTAAGGAACAAAGGAAGTCCAATTGTTGAAAATTCAAATCTAACTTATTAAAATTTGGCACATTTTATCACTTTCTCACACACAAAGTCACTCCTCACTCACATGATGAAAATGTTGAAGTAGGTTTTCTCCAAAGGAATTCTGAACTGTCCCACTATTTCTTGAAGAAATTATCCAGATCCACTTAATTCAAAAGAGATTGGTTCACACCCCCAATCTCTTATCCCACCACATCTAATTTTTTTCTAAAAAATCACTAAGTTTTACTCCACAAAAGGTGCCAAAAGAAAGTTTTTATTCTAGGTAGGATCTCGGGGGTAGGCATCCAAATAACCCCCTATTATCTGGTTCTCAGATTTTCAAACATTAGAAGTTGACAAATAGTAAACTTTAAAATCCTCCAAGTCAAGTGTTCCTACACCATAAGGCATGGAGATACCCATGAAGGGTTGAAGTCCGAGGTCAGGTTTTTATGTACATCCCCCCTTCAGTCACCCAACTTTTGGAAGGGATCTATCCTATGACCCATTTCTGAGATCGAAAATATAAATTACGCACTTTGACCGAGGTACCTAGTGGCCAAATTTAGGACATCTAAGTAGGTAGAAATTGTGGGCTGCAATTGCACCTTGATCAGATTTTGTGTGGCTATTGGGAAATGTCGCCATCTCTTTCGGGATATGCACCCTCTACTCCTCATTATAACTGATTATTTCATCCTTCACTAGTTCCTCTTCCGCTGGCTTCAAACCCCATTGTTGAGTGCTCTTAGAAGCTTTAGTACTATTTGAGAGGAAGGAGGATACATCTTTTAGGACACAAGAATTTGTTTTATTTGTTCTACCACGTGGACAAAATGCACCTACCCACATGTATGCTTATTTAAAGTTGATTTATGTATGATGCTCATTTGATTGCATGCAATTGTGAGATATATTGTGAAGGTCAAAATTATACAAGTCTCTTGTTCATTTATTTCTCTCGTCACCATTTGCACACATTCACTTTTCTAGTTAGACATCATAGGGGACCCATAGAATCCCCGTCATTCCAGACGCTTGCATAATCTCCCTCCTATTCTAGGAGGAGTTCCTAGTCTTGACAACTCGCCAAATCAACCATCTCACACCCCTATGAGTGCCACTATTTTGGGATCATCTTTTCTTGGTTCCACATTAATTGGGTCCAATTCCTAAGGCCATCCATCCACTAGCTCTCCTTTAGAAGGAAGCTTGGGGAAATTTTTTTCTCAAGGGAGAAGTGAAACCCCTCAAGGGTCAGGTCCACTACCTTCTCACACCATGGCTGGAAATAATCCTCCACCCCCCCCATGCCATATTTGATGTCTCTCAACATTCCTTATTTGAGTAAACTTATGATTGATCCTATATTACATGACCCCACATGGCCCAATATGCCTACCAAACTACCTTCAGATATTCCAAAATTTGAAGGAAAATCAGGGGAAGATCCTGCCAACCATTCCATGACCTTCCACTTATGGTTCTCTTTAAACATCATCATGGATGACTCCATCCACTTAAGGTTATTTCAAAGAACACTCACTGGTCCATCAGCCAAATGCTATGTGGACGAAAAATCAGGGTCCCATGTGACTTTTGAATCCTTAGCCAAAGAATTTTTGGCCTTTTTTCAACTACCAGTTCACCATGAAACTAGTTTAGAACTTCTCTTCAAGTGAAAACAAACCTCAACTATGCATACTGCTGACCACATCCATGAATGGCATCAGTGACATAGTTTATGTAAAGAGGAAACCACCAAAGAACAATGTCTCGATTGGTTTCTCAAATCACTCACTTCTATACTTGCCAAAGATGTGGCATCCACCTTCCCCCAATCCAAAGAGGAAGCCATCAACAAGGCTCAAAATTTTGACCTCATTTATGTTCAGTCAGGTTACTTATACACAGTATTACCTCATGCACCCAAACCTGTAACATTTGGCCAGGACAAACCTCGCATGTCTCACGCTGTGAATGGGCTGATTGGTACCACGAAACACCACAACCCGTACATCCAACCACAACCTATGTACGAGACACACCAATATCCGTCGATATATGGAGGGCCATCTTATTACCCTCCTCCCCCTTACCAACAACCATATCCTGTTGCTCCCCCTCCACCCATGAGTGGACCCTCTCTGACACCCATCATGCGCCTAACTTCTCAAGCAAGTTTAGGTTCCCCTTCTACCTCAACATATAACTTGGGCACTAGTGAAAGCGCTATGCCTTCCTATGCACCCTACAGATCATTGCCACAAAACAATCTGTATTTTCCATTTCCTGTTCCTCCATAGCCAGTTGCTCCTCCACATGGACAACTACACACCAACGTTAACTTTTTTCAACCCTCTCCCATTCAACAACTTCATACTTTTGAACAATTGAATATGAAAAATCAGGCCCATCAGTCTAATAATGCTAAGAAGAAAGGAAAAAAATGAAACAATAATAACCCAGGAGCAGGGGGAAATAAACCCCAACAATACTAACCTGTTGGGGGAAATCAGAATCTAGGTAACCAGAACCCCCAAAGGGACAATAACAAAAAACGCCAAGGGAGGAACCAAGAAAACCACCTTCGGATGAACTTCCCTTGCACTCTTTGTGGTGAGCATGGACATTATACTAACCATTTCCCCCAAATTTCTAAATTTAAATGGATGAAAGAATCCATGAACATGCCACGTCCTCCAATGTCGCCTACTCCTCAGTAGGCCCCACAATAGTATTTTCAACAACCATCCTCACCCGTGTTGCAAAACCCTAATCCACACCAAGGTGTGATGAATACTCAACAAGAGGTACATCCTACCCCACCACAAATGGGACAATATCAAAACCTAGGGCCCATCCACCCTGGAAATATGACGGATCGTAATATCCTCCTCACTAGAGAAGAAGAAATTCTTCTGCAAACACGCGATCGTCAATACATTGCACCCCCTATATCTACTCCCACCACTTTGAAATCAACTCCAGCTACAGTTGGAAAACCCTTGATGATTCTACGCCCTAACACTGAACCCCCCATTCATATCCCTCGCATTCCATTACGACAGAATGTCAACAACCCTCAGGCTAAGGCAACACACAATTACAGTCTGGTCGATGACTTGGCACAGTCTCCTGCAACCATGTTTGTATTGGAGGTCCTCCAAACCTATCAAAATAAACAAAACTCCTTACTTTGTTCCTTGGGGGAATTCGACCTAGTTGATACTAGACTCATCACATTTGATCTAGATAGTGGAGAACCTCGTTTCCCCGCTCTGGCAACTTTCTAGATACCAGTCAAGATTCAGAACATCATGATTCATCAGTGTATCATTGATGAAGGTGCATCCACATGAATCATGTCCAAAAATATATGGAATAAACTTGGCTCCTCTGAGCTTGTACCATACACCATCACTTTAATATCTTATGATGGTCGACCATCCTCCCCTGAAGTTCTCTTTCAAAATGTCCATGTTGAACTCAGGGGAAAAACCATCCTCATCGACATTGAGGTTATCAACACCCCACTCGATTACAATATATTGTTTGGATGTAGCTACATGTACGCTATGAAGGCAGTAGCCTCTTTTTTGTTTTGAATGATGATGTTCCCCCACAATGGTAAAATCATCACCATCGACCAAATTTCACATTATGAGTCTAACCACTCTGCCAACATCGATAACATCCTGCCTCTTGTTCGCACTAGTTCTGATGCTTATTCACTCATTGATATGGGCCTCAGAATTTTCAAGGACTCATCCTTGCTGGGGGAATACCATGGATCACCACCTCTCATACACGCTTCAACACAAGTGTGTGTCGTATCTTCTAATGGAACTGACACCGGAGACACCATTCCTCCCACTGAGGCCTATCCCCACGTCGACGTCCCACTAGTTGAATAAATTTTACCTCAGGAACTACCTGAGAACTCTACTACACCACTTATCCCCGATTCCCCCTCCCCCAGGTGAAAATATTGGTTTGGGAGACAATCCCCCAAGCCATCACTCAAATTCCCTTCTTCTACCCCCCACCGGGCGTACAAACATTTCAGGTAGTCGCGATGCTTACCCTTCCCAACATGGTGCTCACCATCCATGTATTGTATCTACACCCACCCGCGATGGTTCCTCAACCATCCCTCCCTCCTCAGTCAGAGGGAATCCTGATGTAGATTCCAGTACTAACTCCGTCCACACCACCCTCACCCCCAATCGTTAGCACCACTGCTACAGTTGGGGGAATATGAAAGAATAAATATCCCACTGCTCCACTTCCTCCCCGATTACAACCTCCTTGGACACTCTGTGAAAGAGAGGGACACCCCACTAATAGATGTCCTTCTCTTACTAAAATACATAATCTGATTCAAATCCCTTGAGCAAAACAATATCTCACCACTTCACCAAGAACATCTAGTACTACCACAACATCCCCCACTACATGCAGTAAAGATTTTTGAACCAAATTTGCTTGCACCATTTGTTCAGAGTATGGCCACTACACTTATTATTGCCCATCTCTACCTCAGTTTCTCCAGACACTAACAATAGTACACCAAACCTTTTAGCAAGAGCCCTCTCTACCACCACTTTTGGGTACTGATGTAGGAGCATCGCTCGAAGCCAGCTACGCACCATCTAGCCAGCACACCCAACACATGTTCAATGGAGAGGAGAGGTGAAACTCTCTCACTTTCAAATTTCAAATTTGAATTTAATGTATTAAATGTTTGTAAGGCCGGTAGAGCCAAGCTGTGCCCTTGAGCATGTTGTAGTTAGAGTCACCTTAATGTCTGACATGTTGATGGGGATCTAGATCCAATTCGGATTAGATGGCCCATTCAATGTAATTCATTGTAATTAATGAGAGTTGGTGAGATGGAGGGAAGAGCTCGAGGAGCCCCCTTGTGTAAAAATATCCTTTGTATCTATAGGAAAGGGTCTGTAGAGTTGGAAGAGAAGAATATAGAGAATAGGGAGAAGAGAAGAAGCTATGACTCTATTGCAGTCTGAGCTCACATTGTAAAGAGGCATTTCATATTAGTACAATCATAGAAGTTTTTCCTGCATGTTATTCTGTGTATGTTGATGAATGTATTTATGTGTTTATGATATGCTGTAGATGTATGTTAGATGTGCATTTGCAGGGATAGATAGATTTTCCTATCTGAGAGTTCTTTGATTCTAGGTTTGGATTCTTTGTGGTTTCATTCAAGAGTGCATGACAGAGTACCGTGGTATCTGAAAACCAGTGCAGGAGTGCACTTCTAAATTTTGTGGAATTTCAGACAAAGACGTCCCAGGAGGGCACACCAGAGGAAGTCATTGACTCAAGGAGGAAGCCTCAAGGTTGCTGAACACCTTGAAGGAGAAAATGTGTAGAGGAGAGCATAGAGAGGAGAAGCAGAATTGCTGAGAATTCTATAAAGACATTGCCAGGAGGGCATTAAGCAAATGCACATAATGCATTGAGGAGAACTCTATTTTGAGTTCAGTGAGAACACATAGTCACTAAGGATTCTGGATAACTCTGCCAGGAGGGATTTGAGTTGGTGCAAGTGTGCATAGAAGGAACTCTTTCGAGTTCTAAAATAGTAGAAGTGTTAAGGAGAAATACACTCACAGAGTTGATGAATACTCTATTTGTTCAGCAAGGAGTGCTTGAGCAGGAGGTTGCGAAGAGGGCACCAAAATTCCCCTTTGAAAGGAGAGAAAAGGTTTGAGTTCCCTAGAGGTTGAAGTTCTGAAGCTCAGGAAGGATAGTGATGTTGTGCACAGAGTAAAAACAAAGAGGATTAGGAAGCTGAGGAACCCTTCAAGGTTTCCCAGTCGACAAAGCTCAGGAGGGACAACGTTTCTATAATGCCGGTGAGATCCAAAGGAATTGAGCTCACAGGGGAAGCGAAGGTCGAGGCCTTTGAAACTTTGAAAATATTCCAAGGGGAAGGAATAAGTTCTCAAGCTTAGAAGGGAGCATAGCTGTCATTAGATCAGCTGGAGAGAAAGAGATCTGGGTCATCAGATCTAGTGCAGAGGATCCATAGCTGTTGAATTTGGAAGAAGGTTCGTGAGGTTTAAGCCTCGTAACAACAAAAGGGAGAGGACTCATCAAGTCCCGAAAGCATTAGGACCGTCCATTTTGGAGGACAGGTGACATAGATTTGGACCATTTCATGAATTCAGGTATCGCAAGTGGGGAGGCAGATTTCTTTATGCTTCAAACCCCTGAGTCGTGAGATCACGATTTGACCTGAACCATCGATCGAGGAGGAAGGAGAGTCATGAGATTTGGTGCCTCACTACATCGTGTATCGGGGTTTGGGAGGGTGAAGGAGTTTCACCTTGATCGCCAAAGTCATGAAGTGCCGAGTGCCGAGGGCTTGTGCGAAAACGTGTCACATCTGTTAGATGGGGACCGCGTGGTTGACAGGTGGCGTAACAACAAACACCCAGAGAAAGGTGGAAGCGGGTGATAGGTGGTGGACACGTGTCACCTGGGAAGGAGTCAACCCATCGCTGACTTATTGTGCTTCGGGATTTCACAAAGGAGGAGCACGAGGGCTCAACACTCCAACTCGCAAAGTTGCGAGTTGTGAGGGGTGCTAGAGTTAGGCACTAGCCGATGGTCACTTGTGGAGGTGCTAACAAAGAGGAGCCTTACCTGTATTGCATCTCGGGTATCGACGTTTGGAGAAAGAGGAGTCGAGGGTCTTCGACTCATGAACTCGCGAGTTGTGAAAAGCGCTTACGCTAAGGCCTAGTTGTGGTCGCATGGAGATGTAAGGCTCGTGCCTGGTGTTAAGTTGCGTAATGCAGGTTTTCACGAAGGACATGTGGATCGGATTTGCAAGGTTCCAATAGGGATCCAAGGGAGTTGCTTCGGCTTGAGGATAATTTAGAATGACCTTGTGTGGATCTTGGATAGAGGGTTGGGGGTCTACGTCAGGTACCCACGTCACTAACATTCATTATGTTTCTACCTCATTCCCTGAACGAATGAGATGCCCTTGATCTCTTTGTAACTCACTTTCTCATTTCACATACCAGTGTCCTTTGATCATTGAATACAGGCATCGTCAAGTAATCCTTATTCAAAATCATTCGACCACCTCACCTGATGTGATGTAAGTGACTCCCCCTATCCCTTCTCTAGATACTGTTCACATAAACTCCCCTAAACCTGAGTCACTTGCCACCCCTCCATGGTTCATGGATAGACTGTCTGAGGATATTCCCCCAAATCCCCCCAATTATCTAGTTCATTTCCCACAAGAAATATTACCCCCTACCACATTTTACCCCCAACAGTGTTTGGACATCTGTTTTATGTCAAACGATCCATTGCAATATGATTGCGATATCCCCCCTATGTCTTCGCCACTTGAGGACAATCACATTGTGACAGTCACCCATGTCACCTCCATGGATCCTTTGTATTCTCTTATTTTTCACTGCAAAAATGATATCTTGGAGGAACTCACTACCCCCGATTTCCCATGGAATGCGCTCCATCACATAACACTTTTTCTCTCACAGGAATTCTTTGACCCTCCTAGTCAAGCCTCCATATGTGAAATTGAAACCGAGGATTTTATTCCATCATGGCATATAGATTGGTTCAAAAACCCTATCCCTTCCTGAGATGATTTTGAGGAAGAAAAAATGGCCAACATTTCCCCCACTATCAAAATCAACATTTCCATCAAACCGGGAATCATAGAAGAAATCACCATTGGCGCCGCATGCTCCCCTCAGGAACTCACAACTTACAAAGCTCTCTTTCAGGAATACCAGGATATTTTTTCCTAGTCATACATGGAGATGCCAGGCCTCAATCCTTCTATATTCGAGCATCGCATCGACACATGGCCATATGTCACCCTAGTTCATCAAAAGAAATGCCCACTTCACCCATCCAAAGAGATGACTATCAAAGCTGAAATTGATAAATTACACGTTGCAGGGTTCATATACCCCATCATGTATACCTTATAGGTTTATAACCCCATCCCCATTAACAAAAAATAGGGCATTATTCATGTTTGCACCGACTTCCACGATCTCAACCATGCTTTTCCCAAAGACAACTTCTCAACCCCTTTCATTGACCAAATTATCGATGACTGTGTCGACCACAGATCCTTATCCTTCATGGATGGGTTTTCCGGCTACAATCAAACCCAAATCCATCCAACAGAACAGTCTAAAACCGCTTTTACTACCCCATGGGGTACGTTTTCTTATCGTGTCATGCCTTTCAGACTAAAAAACGCAGGTGATACATTCCAATGGGCCATGACTTATTTTTTCCATGATATTGCTCACATCAGCCTCACTTACTTGGATGGCCTCACTGCTCAATCCAAGAAACAAACTCAACATTTAGACGACTTACGAGTTGTCTTTCAATGATGTCGCCAGTACAATATCCGCTTGAAACCCCTCAAGTGTATATTTTGTAAGTTTTAAACCTGCGAAGTAAAGCAATGCATATATATTCTTAAGTAATACAAAAATTAATCAATGGCTCATACACAGAGTACACAAAGATTTTATACCAGAAACCCTCAACTGGGAAAACCTTTCTTATTTTCATTATATCGAATTTCACCATTCACCATACAATATATACAATGTTTTTAGGTTTTCCATAGATACGAAAACCCTAATCCCTTAATCCGGGATTAATTTACAAATCAGCTAAAAATAGCAAAATCTGCTAAAAATAGCAAAAACCGCCCAAAAAGAAAATTCGGGGCGTTGCCCCAAACCTCGTCGGCCTCGGGCGGTGCCAAACGCTACGCATAACCAGGGGGGGGCATACCTACCCCCCCCCTCGGGACCCCCCTAGGAAAGCATCCAATGCACACCGCAAAGCTCTAGGTGAAGGGATCGTCAGACGCAGTTGTCGTATCTGACGCACCCACACACACACACACATGCAAAGAATATAACACATACCCAACATTCTCCCACTTGTTGTTTTCTTTGCATCTAGGGTTCCAGGGGAATATATAGTCAACAATTCAGGGCAGCAATGCCCATTGTTACTCTACACCAAGAGAACTTTTCTATGCTCACAGACTTTGTCAATGAATCTGCAACATTCTTCAAAGTGTCAACCTTTTCCAGCAACACCTTCTTTTCCTCAACCATGTCTCTCACAAAGTGATACTGAACATCAATATGCCTTGTCTTCGAATTATAAGCTGGGTTCTTTGCCAGAAATATTGCACTTTGACTATCACAGTCTAATCTCACTACTTGTTGTACCAACCCAATACCTGAACACAATCTTTGTAACCATACTGCTTCCTTGCTTGCATGAGTGGCTGCAATGTATTCAGCTTCTGTAGTTGAGAGTGCCACTACAGCCTACCTTTTGCTCATCCAACTGATTTCTCCTCCAAATAGGCTAAACACATGCCCACTTTTAGATCTTTTGCGATCCAAATCTCCAACCCAGTCTGCATCAACAAATCCATGTATGTCCACCACTCTGTCCAATCCCGGTCTTCCTTGGTATCACAATCCATAACTGGTGGTGCCACGAAGATACCTGAAGACCCTCTTTACTGTTGTCCAATGCTCCTTCCCTGGTTTTGACATATACCTTCTCAAAACTCCCACTTCATGTGCAATGTCTGGTCTAGTACAAACCATTTCATACATCAAACTGCCAATTGCACTGGCATATGGAACATGGGACATGTCCTCTTCTTCTTCCTATGTCTTGGGACACTGATCTGCAGATAACTTTACACCTATGGGAATAGGAACCTTGACCAGTTTACTTCCATGCATATTAAACCTCTGGAATATCGTTTCAACATATTTTCTTTGATTCAACCAGAGTTTCCTATTTGCACGATCTCTTTAAATCTCCATTCCCAGAATGAAGTTAGCAGCACCGAGATCCTTCATATCAAATTTGGAGTATAGCTGCGATTTCACCTCCTTGATAACATCCATGTTATTTCCTACCAACAACATGTCATCAACATACAACACTACATAAATGAAGTGATTACCAACCTGCTTGAAATATACACAGTGATCAGCCCTGCTTCTTACAAATCCCAATCCAAGAATGTATGTGTCAAACTTTTGGTACCACATCCTAGGTGATTTCTTTAGATCGTATAGTGACTTCTTTAGCTTATAGACTAGCTCTTTCTTTCCCTTCACTACAAAGCCTTTTGGCTGCTTCATGTAGATTTCTTCTTCCAGATCCCCATGTAGGAATGCTGTCTTCACATCCATTTGTTCCACTTCAAGATCAAAAGAAGCAGAAATAGATAAAATAAATCTAATAGAAGTTAACTTAGAAATAGAAGAAAAAATCTCACCAAAGTCAATTCCCTCTACCTGGGAATAACCTTTTGCTACTAATCGAGCTTTGTATTTCTCCACTTTACCTTCTGCATTA
>ML826978.1:115348-131827 GCA_009831015.1 Picea engelmannii
ATATATATATATCGATCAAAGTATCATAAATGTTTACTAAAGTACAACATATACATCACCCGTAGGCAAGTGAGTCCCCTCACCCCTATAGGTACAAAATGGGTACCCCCTACCCTATACAAAATGGGTATAAAATACCCTCTACAAAATGGGCTTGTAGGCCTATATAAATACAAAAAAAGACATTGACATTCATGGTTCCCCCAGAGCTCCCCCACCGGGTCCTCTGTCAGTAGGAGGCGCCCCACCAGCTGGGGGTCCTATAGGTCCGGGGGGCAGTCGACTAGTCATTGCTGCCCCTGCTATAACTTCCCAGTGGATCAAGGTCTACCACTCTCTCAGAACACCCACACACTTATCCAACACTCTCTCGTCATGAATGTGGGACCACATGCCCTCCAACACATCCTAAAGCGCCTCCTCAAGCCAGCGATGAAGATCCTCCATCCCCCCACTGGCCTCTACCCGCGACACATGCGATGGCCCTGCACCTGAATCATCGAATATATGTCTTTGGATTTCCCTTGTCTCATTTGTTGGCCCCTCACTAGCATCATCCCTCCGACGTTGCTCTGCTACCGATGGTGCTAACCATGACAGTCGCACTAGCCCCTGGCGAGCCGACTCTCCAACCATCTCTGCCTTGAGGCCCCATATATGAAAACACCAAAACCAAAGATAGAGTTAGAATAAATATATATATAAACATATTCTACATAATCAAAATTACAAAACATAAATGCACAAACATACCACTATGGTCCTAGACCTGTCCAGGAGGAAACTCCATGTCTGGGTCATGCTGGAAATCCATCCCATTATATGGGTACCGGAGTATAACCTGTGGCATGTGACACCACACATGTGCCACCATGGTTGTAAAGTAGTGGCCACCCTCTCCCCCTCCTTTATGTGCTAAAATCTGAGCCCACCACATCAGTCGCGACTCTTGCGGCCCTGTAGGCAACATCAAAATCCTCGGGCGCAACATAGGAACCCTCTCTATAAACCATGCCACCAGGATGGACCCAAAAGAAAAATCACCAGTGTCGATGGTTTGACACTTGTGAATTTTCCTCATCATCCTAGAGTGTAGCATCATCCCCCAGGAAAAAAATTCCCCATCTAAGACCATCTCCATAATCCTCAACTAACCTCCAGAAATCCGTTGAGTCGCTAATCATCCATAGATCCTCACCACCATGGCCATGATGAACTGATGCAAGAGATTTTCCATCACCTCAATATGAATAACCGAACCTGACATCAGGTTTGTCCTCGAGCAGTAGTTTCATGCCAATTCTATCAGCTACACATCCCCCGACAACTGGGGATCAGCAGGCAGGGCCATTCCCCAAAAGGGGAGCCCCAACAAAAAATATACATCCTCAACAGTTGAGGGTGTCAATTGTTGTCCCCTCATAATGAAGCACTACAGGTTAGCACTCCACATAGATATCAAATACTAAAGTAGGTACTCCTATGACCGTATCAGTGGGCAGTATAATAAATTGAGCATCCCACATGTTGCCAATTGTCTCTAAACATCGGGCTCCTCTCTCACTGCCTCTCGGAGGTGCTCCAAGTCTCACTCCCTCCAATGGAATGGCATGATAACTATCCTATCCCATGTTGATCACCTACATCCACATAGAAACACTTGGTCAACACTTATCATTCATCAAAAATATAAAAAAATTGAAACTTTCAAAGCCCCTTAGCTTTGCCTCTAGTGCGCGGTTTTCACAACCACAGGTGTGCACATATGCGTACCTGTTCTTTTCACAGCTGCACATTAATGCACAATTGTCATAGAAATAGTTGCACATCAATGCATAGGTGTCACGCCCACAGGTGCACACTCATGCACACCTATTCTCTACACAGTTGCACAGCTGTATGAGAAATAGTTGCGCACAATGCATAGTTGTAATTCTAATAGGCACGCATCTCATGCACTCTTGTTTTTCCATCCCACAAGCCCCAATCCATGGTTGTGTCTATCACAACCACACATTATGTCTGGTAGATGTAATTATACCCATGCATTTGGGCGTGGGTATCCTTCCTTCTCCCGCGCATCCGTGGGCCCACCCGTAAAATTACCCTGGTATGACCATCCGTATGACCCATACCCAAAAGCTAGAAAATACATATTATGCAAGAGGATGGGACCACTACCTTGATTCTCGCAACTTCTGGATCGATCATATCGAGCTCCTGTTGTCTTTGAAACTCCTCCAAATACTCTCGTCAATTCACTATAAAAGCAAGTACAAATGAGGTGGCATTGTGGGCCCCACAAACATATATAGTTCCTTTTTCCAAACTTCCACACTCAATTACAGGAATCCAAAGCCTCTTTTTTCTGATCCATATTCAGCCATGAGATCAGGGTCTCCCCATATACACAGTCACATTCCCTAGGTCACCATATGCACTCAGCCCTGGGGGAGATTTTTTCTCACATCACGTCCAGGTACGCATGCTCATGTTCAAAATTATCAAATAACTATTATATGTTATTTATCTTTAGATATTGTTCACGTCAGGTATTCAGTTTTAATGTGTGAAGGTACTTGGTCATCACAAACCAGCGCAACCCCTTCAGGTATATGATCGACACTGGCATGTAATCATTCCCTCTGAATATCAATTGCATCTCCAACTAACACCCTCTGACATTCACCTTTAGGGTCCATTTATTCGACTTTGCAGTACTATCACCTCTGTTGCATTTTGGTACTGTAACCCAAAAACACTCTCCCCCACATGAGTTGTCCCATTCATAGTTCCCCTTGATACTTTGACACTCATGCTTCTTTCACCCCCTAGGGATGGGAGTCCCGATAGTTTTACGCATTTCCGAGAATAAGCCACATACTCTTTCTCATAATTTGTATAGCTTTTCCAATGGACTCCTAGGTTATCTCATCTCGTTTCTATTTGATTGCACCTCCCCAGTATCATTAACCCTCCATTTCATCCATAATTAGTTTTCCCATCTGCATATTGTCCTCCATTCATTTCCTGTTGATGATTGACGCTATGTGAGACATTCTCTAGCTTACAAACCTATGAGGTGTGGATCATTGCAACTATGTGAGTATTTATCTCATATTACAAACCTGAGAGAAATCCCTTATAAAGGGTACATGGTTCCTGCCTGAGATAGAGCTGGAACTTAGAGATGACCTCCTCCATTCAGAGAGTTGAGAAGAACTACAAATGATTTTCCAGTGGGAAAGGCAATCTGCTGAGTTAGACGTTCCTGTGGCTGAGCACAAGGTGAATGTGTGAAATCCCAAAGTGTTAGGTGCATCGTCATGTGAACATAAATAAATATGATTTATTATCCTCCTATGAGCAGCAAAGTTGACAAGAAAACTCCGGATGATTCTCTTGTATGAGGCAGTGAGAAAGAAGATCTGTAGAGTGGATGTGCCTGTGGACAAGCACAGGTGAACGTGTGAAGTTATGGTTCTTCTGTGTAATGCAGTGAGTTAGAGATTTGACATCCCTATGGATGTGCCTTTAGTGGATGAGCGCTAGTGGGTGTATCATATCCCTTGCTATATATTGTTCAAGAGTTATACCTTCCTGTAACCCTAATTGTTATGTAAAGAGTATAGGTCAGCCCCACCTTAATGTGTTTAGTAATAAATGTAAAATATAATTAATCTAGTGAATATTAATTATAATGTGACTTAGAGAGTTCAACGTTGTTGATCCAATAGACACTTCTGTTGATAGGACGAGTCTAATATAAGTAAAGAAATATTCCCCATTGTGGAATCATATCCTTCATGTGAGTTTGGAAATTTCAGCAAGTATACTTCTATGGGAAAAGTGCGCACCTCTCTTGGGCACTAGAGTTCTAGGGTTTGAGCACCCTATTGTGTGCTAAGTCTTAATGGTGGTGAAGGTATTTCTCTTGAAGAATATATCAAATGATTTTGGTGGGTTTTCTTCCCTTTTTGAGAAGGGTTTCCTAGGATACTTCTTGTGTTCTTGTGCATGTGTTTCTTCTTGTGATCTTGGTTGCTACAACATTCTTGTTTATGGTTAACAAAAATGAAAATTCAAATGAACTACATGCTCAACCTAGCTTATTGAAAAATCAACATGGTATCAGAGCATAGATCTTGAAGATGCCATTGCACAAGCATTTTCCATCCTTTCTCTCACACATCTGCATAAATCGTACGACCCTCCTAGGGTTTCCCTAAGAGTTTTCAACACTAAAAAATTGGACGTTGGGGATAAAAAGGACATAGGAGGGTATGGCCTCCTTCATTGCACCCCCAAAAAGTCTCAGATTGCATTTCTGGGCATTTTGATTTTTTGGCTCCAAGGATTTCTAGGGTTTCGCCAAAATTCTGTAGAAAATTCTGAATTGTATTTCTGCAAACTTCTTGAAGAAGCTCCTCAACTTACCAGGGATATCATATTTATCAAGTCTTATTGTTGGCATTCATAAGCCCAAAAAAACCTAAAAGTGCTAAGATAAGCTAGTCATTAGTTTTTCTATCCTAGTTGACAAGGGTTTGTGAAGATGAAAAAAATCATAATGGGAAGAAAGCTTAGTTCCATGAAGACAATACCTAAAATAAATGAAGACATCAACATCTCAACACTCTCAGGTATGGTTCCTATCAATGGAAATACTTGGCTTATTGATAGTGGTACCTCCAGGCACATGACTGGTCTTAGAAATCATCTAACACATTTCGTTGAGAAAGAGACACATCTACATGTTTTTCTTGGAGATGATGCCAGATATAATGTGAGAGGAGTTGGAACTTCCACCTTCCAACTAGATTCAAATATGCATCTTAAACTAGAAGTACTATATGTACCCGGAATGAAGAGAAACCTTGTCTCTATTTCGGCCTTGGAAGACAAAGGTTACATGTAAAATCTCTAGCCACCCATGTCAGGCCCTGCTACTCCATAAAACACTTTCTATTCTCTTCTCAACATACTATAACATACCCAGTATCCAATTGAGCTATGCCACATAAGTTTTTCAAACTACATGCAATTAAAACATATACACACAGAACTCTTGCAGAACTTTATATATAAAATGTAAACAAACAAATACATACTATAAATGCACAGATTCATATGGAAATGAAAGTAAACATGTACATGCAACATACACATGCAATACCCATAAATATAAAGACAATTATAACCACACATAGGATAAACCCATAAAAATAAACATGTAACTAATAATGCAACATGTAAATTTATCACACAGTTAACACTTATCTTGGTAAGAATATCACCAACTGCGTGCAGAACTTCCACGAACCTCCAAACCTTATACCATGCTACTCATCACCCTCAGCAGTGGGTCACCCCCGATATGGGACTCAACTTCACCTGGGTAAAGGGATTCCTAACTAGGATAATGGTTCATAGACAATAGGAAAGACTTCGTCACAGGTTCCAACTCAAACTAATAGCCTACAGTCCCTCATTCCCCACATGCATGTCCCACCCCAGGAAGTGTGCCCCTTATCTTATCAACAGTCCTTTGGCTTCCCCACTTCCTTTCTGGGCTTCAACAATAGGCCGGACAGGAAGTCTCAGAGCCTTGTAGTTGTAGTTTAACACCTTCAGGAAATCAATTCCCAACAATTCTCTCACCTAGAGAGATTTCTCATGGGCTTGACAACCTGCCTCTTCAATATCGCACAGGACTGACAACCCGCTTCTTTAGTCCAACTCCCAATCTAACCAACTACATAAACAGGTATGGCTATGGATACAGTTTTAGGTACAATGAAAGGAAGGTATGGAGGTCAACTAACTGAGTGAGTGAAATCTCATGGAATGGCCACATGCCTGATCGAATGATGGGAGGAAATGATGGAAGGAATCCCTGAAAATGAACTAAGTCCAAACAATATGTATGCATGTCCCTAACTTGACACTTGTCATGTTTGGAGCTACTTTGGCCCACTTGTCCCCAACTTTGGAACTTAGGATAAAATAATTATTCATACTTTATACTTAAGAAATATTAATATAATATTCCTTTCTGGATTAATCTCCCTAGCTTAGCCCCTTTTTCCTTAAATTTTAGCCCCCCCTTTCCCTAAATAGTTGAGTTTAGTCGCCCATACTCTTTTATCATGGTCGATCTATGCGCAATGATGTATTTTATATTAATTATGAGACATATAAAAAAAATAGGCTCACTGGCCTTTAACATATAGGCTCTTCGACCTAATCAAAACATAAGCATCCTAGATTATAATAACTAGCTCACCAACCTATAAAACACAACATATACACAAAGGCTCCCTAGCCTCAAAAACGCTTGCACTTAAGTTGTTGTGTGCGATATCCTGAAATGTGCACACTTCCTCATTTTACTGCGCAGTATAGGCGCACACTATGCCCTGAAAGGTGCATACAAAATGATATCAAACAGTTCACCATCTTAAGTACATTTTCATTTACATCTATAATTGGGTTCGGGCTAGGGATATTTCATTACAAAATTACCTTCTCAGAAGGAATAGTTATTTCATGGCACAAAGACTCTCATATAATCTCTTCCAAAGTAATTGGTGTCCGAGAAAACAACTTGTACAAGTTTACCATCAAACTAGTTCAAGCCTTATTACATGAAACTATCATCTTGAGTGATTTATGGCATAGAAGACTTGCTCACATTCATTAAAGAGATCTTCTAGCTCTAGGGAAAATGGTAACAGGTCTACCAGAGATACATATTCAACATAAAGGTGTTTGCAAAGGTTGTTCCCTTGGAAAAAATGTTAAATAATCCTTTCCTAGTAGTGACAACAGATCCAATGAAATCTTGGACTTTATACATTCAGATGTATGTGGGCCAATGAATGTTTCATCCTTAAATGGGTACTTATACTATGTACTCTTCATAGATGATCACTCCAGGAAAACTTGGATTTACTTTCTAAAGAACAAGGATGGATTCCTGGCCAAGTTTCAAGAATTCAAAGCTCAGGTTGAAAATCTGATCAGAAGAAAAATCAAAATATTAAGATCATACAATAGAGGATAATACACCTCAAAATAATTTAACAGTTTTTGTATTGAAGCAGGAATCAAGAGGGAGTTCACAGTTCCTTACAACCCTCAACAAAATGGGGTTACTGAAAGGAAAAAAAAAACTATCATTGAGGCAACTAAAGCTATGATACATGATCAGAGTCTACCTATGACTCTATGGGAAGAAGCATGTATGACAACATTATATGTTAAAAACCGTAGTCCTCATCAGATCCTGAAGAAAATTACTTCAGAATAAGCATTCACCAAAGTGAAGCCTGATATCAGACACTTCAAAATATTTGGATCCCCATTGTACCTTCATGTACCCAAAGAAAAGAGATCCAAACTAGAACCTTTAGGAAGAAAGTGTACATTTGTAGGATACAGTGAATCCTCAAAAGCATATCAAATCTACATCCCAAGTCAGGGACAAATTGAAGTAAGAAGAGATGTTACTTTTGAAGAAGAATTAGCCTTCCAGAAATCCAGAGAACCTCAGATGGAAATTGACAGTGATACAATACCTCCTCCTCCTTCAGCAGTTCAGAGGGAGACATATATTATTCCAGATGAGCCAACAACTGCAGTTGATCCAGTTTCTTGAGCAGACTCAGTTTCCCCATGAAACATACCCAGAGACATTACAATTGGACATAAAAGACCTTCTTGGTCTCGACAAACTTTAAAAGATGTAGAAGGGCATAAAGCCCCACAAGGAGCAACCAAAGAAAGCAAGAGACCAAAAATATTCTCAAGATACCTTTAAGCCATGACCCACATTATTGACTCATAGCCAACTTGACATGGAGAAGCTTCAGGTGAACAAATATGGAAAAATACCATCACTGAAGATTACCAATCTATATTAAAAAATGATGTATGGGATGTTGTTCACATTGATGGCAATGAGTGTCTGATTTTAGTCTTATATGTGAATGATATTTTCATCACCAGTTCAAAGAGACTCATTGTTGAATGCAAGCAAGCATTGACTTCCAAATTTGAAATGAAGGATTTGGGCCTAATGCATTATTTCTTGGGACTAGAAGTATGGCAGAGAACAGATGATATTTTCCTAAGTCAAAGAAAATATACTATGGAGATACTGAAAAAGTTAAGTATGACAAAATGCAAATCCATTCCTATTCCAATGGTAATGGATTTAAAGGAAATGAGTGACACTAATTTAGGAGATGTAGATCCACATTTATATCAACAATTGATTGGATATTTGATGTATCTGGTTAACACTAGTCTAGACATTTGCTATGAACTGAATGTGCTTAGCCAGTTTATGATCCAACCAAAACATACACACTGGATAGCTGCAAAACACATATTGAGATACTTACAAGGCATAATTGGTTATGGCCCAAGATATGCAACCAATGTGGACTTAAGATTGCAAGGACATGTCTTTGAAGATTGGGCAGGAAGTGCAGTAGACAGAAAGAGAACTTTAGGTTGTTGCTTCACCTTAGGATCAACCATGGTTTCCTAGTGTAGCAGAAAACAAAGCGTTGTGGATTTAAGCACAACAGAGGTAGAGTACATTGCACAAAGTGTGGCAGTTCTTAAAGTTGTATGGCTTTGCAAAATTTTGAATGATCTATTCGATCATGAGATGGATCCAACTACTATTCATTGTGACAACTAGAGCTATGTAAAGCTCTCCGAGAACTCAGTGTTTCATGACAAATCAAAACACATTGAAATCAAGTATCACTATATTAGATACATGGTGCAGAGAAAGACAATACACATGCAATATCTTTCTACTCATGAACAAAATGAAGATATCTTCACTAAACCACTTGCCAAGACAAAGTTTGAGTATTTCCATGAGAGACTTGGCCTGGTGGAAAATGCCTCGCTAGCTGAGAGGGAGTGTTGATGATTGCAGCTATGTGAGACATTCTCCAGCTTACAAACCTATGAGGTGTGAATCATTGCAACTATGTGAGTCTTTCTCTCAGCTTACAAACCTGAGAGAAATCCCCTAAGAAGGGTATGAGGTTTTTGTCTAAGATAGAGCTAGAATGTAGAGATGAACTCCTACATTTAGAGAGTTGATAAGAACTCCAGATGATTATCTAGTGGGAAAGGCGATCTGTTGAGTTAGATGTGCCTATGGTTGAGCACAAGGTGAACGTGTGAAATCCAAAATTGTTGGGTGCATCGTCATGTGAACATAAATAAAGATGATGTATTATCCTCATCTGAGCAACAGAGTTGATGAGAAAAATCCAGATGATTCTCTTATATGAGGCAGTGAGAAAGAATATTTGTAGAGTGGACATGCCTGTGGAAAAGCACATGTGAACGTGTGAAGATCTGGTTCTTCTGTGTAATGCAGTGAGTCAGATATTTGACATCCCTGTGGATGTGCCCCTAGTGGATGAGCACTAGTGGGTGTATCAGATCTATTTCTATATATTTTTCAAGAGTCAGACCTTCATGTAACCCTAACTGTTATGTAAAAGGTACAAGTCAGCCCCACCTTAATTTGATTAGTAATAAATGTAAAAGATAATTAATCTAGTTAATGTTAATTATAATGTGACTTAGAAGTTTGTAATGTTCTTTTAGGCTATCCATATATGTGGAAGTGTTATGTTGTTTATGAGTCTCGGCCCTGTAGTTTCATCGTTACTCTGGGGATTCATATCTATATGGTACTATAGGTATTTATGACTACTGTCTCAACAAAACAATGTTGCAAAGTAATCTCTCATACCACAAATTTTAGCCTATGATATGGTCAGAAGATGAACAAAAGGACACTGCAACCACTACAACCTTGGCCCAAGACCTTTCTATCCAACAGAAGAAAGTCGAAAATATTTTAGAATAGAATACATATTTTCTTGTGTCACCTATTGTGTTGCCTTCACACTTCCTAGTCAATGAAAGCTATAACATAGCCCTTCATAGCTCTATTGGCCACAACCCTTTTTAGGTGTGATTTGGGTTCCAACCATTATCCCCCATTGATATAGCTCTTCATGTTGCATATTCACCGACAGAGTCCTCCCAGACTCAGACCAAGTTATATCATGCAACTATATTGGTTGAATGGATCCAACCCCTCCAACAAGTTCATGACATCCTTCAATAAGCAAATGACAAGTACAAATAGGACAACTTCTTCAACAAGGCAAGCAACTCACCAAGGTTTAGATTTAGCAAATGCTTTCCTATATTCCATAGGAACTTTACGCAATGGGTACCATTTCTTCCTAAATGGGAAGGAATTATCCAGGTGGATATCGGTGGCCACCCACCTATTTCACTGGCTCAAAACACAGTTTTCCACCTTGGTAGTTTTTCTACGATTTTTCGGGTCCTAAACTTCTAAGGTCATTTTGAAGTCTGATGGTTTCTACCTAATGGGCCATTTGTAATATGTACTCCTATTCAATAACTTTCTAAAGATATACTAAGCACCCCAAATAGAGATAGTATGAAAAATATATGCCCTCAGGAAGTTGACGTATCAACTACCCCCATCAGTGACCGCAAACCTTTTGGCATTTCATCTTCCAGGGTTAGGTTTTTGGATGTTTTGGGTTTTCTCATTAATGATTTATGTTAAAAATTCCTTTCAATTATCACTATAAAGAAATCTTCTTGTGAATGTGCATATCCATTACATCTCTTCTCATATATAAGGTACCACCATTCTAGCGAGTTCACTCCACTCTGCATTTTTGTTATAGTTCATGTACATTTTGTTCATTAATAGAAATTGTGTATTGTTGTATCTCTATGTTTCTTCCAATATCTTTGTGTGTTTCCTTATATCTTTTCCTTCATTTAATTCTTAGAAAAATATGGATAACTCATACCTAGTAGCCTCCCACCCAATGTACACCCTTATCACCATCCATTTTCCCCAAAAAAATGAAACTAAAAAGAACATTCAAGAGTTTCTAGTTGTTGGTATCATTCACCCAAGTACCAATCCTTATTCATCCCTAGATGTCATGGTACTCAAAAAATAAGGCACTTGGCACAGGTTCTCAAACTTTCATGCTCTCAAAAAAAACTCATCAAGGATAAGTTCCCCATTATGATTATTGATGATCTTATGGATAAGCTCAAAGGTGCTCAATTATTTACCAAACTTGATATTCGTTTCGACTATCACCAAATTTGTATGAAGGAGGCTAGTATTCTCAAAAACAAATTTGTATGAAGTCCATTATGATTTCTTGGTGATTCCTTTTGGAATTTGAAATTCATCGTCCACCTTCCAGAGTCTTATGAACCATATCTTTCAACCCTTGCTACGTCATTTTCTCATTGTCTTTTTTTATTACATCCTATTCTACAATAAAAATTGGCATGTCCATGTCACCCATGTGGATTAGGTCTTAAAACTTATTTCTCATCATCAAATATTTTTCAAGAGGTTCAAATGTTCTTGTGGTGTCTCTAAAGTAGAATATCTAGGTCATATTGTTAGTAGTCATGATGTACTAGTGGACATGGAGAAAATTGAAGCCATGAAGGATTGGCCATGTACTAAGACACTTAAGAATTTACTAGGTTTCCTTTGTCTCATAGGTAACTACATAAATTTTGTTAATAACTATGGAAATATTATTTCTCCCCTCACAATATTACTTAATAAAAATGCTTCCAGTTGGAATGAAGTCATATATCACGCCTTCCATGATTTGAAGAATGCTAGTTGTACAACGTTGGTACTTTCTCTTCCAAACTTCACTAATTTTTTTTGTTTTGATATGTGATTCCTCGGGTAAAGGAATCCTAGTAGTTCTCATGCAAGAAAGAATATTGTTGACCTTTACTAACAAAAAACTATGTGAGTGGCACTTGGGAAAATACACTACAAAATATAAATTATGGTTATCTTGCATGATGTGGATATCTGGCATTTCTAATTTCTTGGTCAACATTTCCATATTAAAACTAATCATTTCATCCTCGAATACTTTCTAGAGAAAAGGATTTAATCCCCAGAACAATAGAAATGGGTTGCTAAAATGTTGGGATATGATTATGAGATCATTTATAAGAAGGGAAAGGAGAATCTGGTAGCCAACGCTCTCTCTAGAAAGTATGAAGAAGAAGGGTACCTCTTTTCACTCTCCTTCATTTTAATCGATTCCTTGAATGAGGTCCACAAGGAATGGTTCACAAATCCCAAATATTCCACTTGATCCAACAACTTCAAATGGAATCCCATGCATCTCATGGATAAACTTAGCACAATGAAGAGATTCACTATAAAGAAAATATGTATTTCAACAAACACTCTACCTTTAAATTGAAAGTGTTATTGAAAATCCATGCATTTCCAATAACATGTTGTTGTAGCTTTCATAAAACATATGAATGAAACAAACATTCATTTTTTCTGGAAGGCATAAAGAAGAACGTATACACTTTTGTGGATGAATGTGACCTTTTCCAATGACATAAGGAAGAAACAATGAGAACTCCAAGTGAACTACAACCTTTACCTATTTTTCTTGCTATCTAGACTAACATTTCTATGGAATTCATTGTGGAATTACCCAAATATGGAAATAAATCAGTCATCATGGTTGTGGTTGATCACCTTTCCAAATATGCTCATTTTTGTTCCCTTCAATATCCCTTTAAATCTTTCATGGTTGCTTAATTCTTCATGGATAATATATTTAAAATCCATGGTATTTTGCAATCTATTATAACGAAACATGATCCCAGTTTTAATAGTATTTTTTTTCAATAAATATTTAGGCTCCATGGAAATTAGTTTCCTTATCTCCAACTACCACCCCTAGACTGATAGTCGGACAAAATATTTCAACACGTGCTTGTAAGAAATTTTGTGGTTCTTTAATTCAAATTGACAATCCCAAATGGGTTCAATAGTTATCCCTAGCAGAATCCTGGCACAACACAATTTATCATTGTTCCACTCAAATGACCCCCTTTGAGGTTGTCTATGGTAAAAATTCCCTATTGGTTCTACCCTACTTACCAGGAGTCCCCAAGGTATAGAAGATAGACAAAACTCTCATATCTTAGGCTAACATTCTTCGCACTCTCAAATATAATCTTTTCATGGATCAAAATCAAATGAAACAATAGGATAATAAACATTGCTCAAAAAATCATTTTGAGGAATGGGATTATGTGTTTCTTCATCTAAAAGCTTATAAGAAGACCTCCCTCAAAGACAACCACTAGTGAGAGCTTGCTCCAAATTTTTATAGCCCCTATAAGGTCCTAAAACATATTGGGCTACTAGCTTACAAATTCAACCTTACAATCCACTCTAACATCCATCCAATCTTTAAATGTATCTTACTTAAGTAAAGTGGTTGGATCTAATTGTTGTATTCAAACTAACCTTCCCTAATTGGATGAAGAAGGTTCCATTTGGCTACAGTCAGAGGCCATACTTGAAAATAGTGAGTGTCATATCCACTAGTGCACTATCTAGGAGGTTCTAATAGAATGGAAAGATACGGATCTTGAAGATACCACATGGAAACTAGTAGCGATCCTTAAAAAATTCCCTCATCTCCAGCTTTAAGGAAAATGATTCCTTTTAATGGGGACATATCAGGGTCCTAACCTCCCTAAACCCCTAATTATATAGATATGTTTCCATTTATTTATATGTATGGAGGCCATATCTAGTAAATAATCCCCATGTAGTAGTGTGAAAGAAATAAATGTAAGAAGGATTACTAGAAGGTTCTTCTTATTAGAAAGTTATTTCTCTAGAATCTTCCTAGGAGGTAGAAAGTACCATACAAATGTATAGAAGCAATGTAATGAGATGTCTTGTGAAGTTGTTTGTAATTAGATATTTTCTCAATTGGAGGTTTCCCCTTGAAGAGGCAAGTGAACATTTCTTCCAGTAATAAAGGTATAACATTTTGGTGCTATTCTAGTTATTTATTTGGTTATTGTGATTGCAACTTGACTTTTTTTCAATAAATATAGGTAAAATCTATTATTTTTTCCCCATATATTTCAATTTTCTAATAAATAAAACCATACCTAACCTCCTTTAATCCACTTTAATATGTTGTTCAAGGGTAGATTCTCTTTTTTTCCTTTTATGTTCCTTTATATCAATTAATTTTGTAACAAAATTTTCTACATAATTCTCATTAAATTTCATAACCTTTTGAAGTTCAAGTTTGAAAGATCCTTTCAAAGAAATAATCCATCTAGTAAGAATGGAAGATTTATTTACCAAATCCCAAAACTCAAATAACAGAGGCATAAGATCCTCAATGAAATTGGCTATGGTATTTCTAACTCCATGCATCAATTCCTAAGCTACCTTTAACTTAGTATACTTCTCAAAACTCTCCTCCATATTCTCTTCAGGTACTCAAATGGACAATGTTTGTGGAAATAAGTGCTCAAGATTCAATTTTTCCTCCAACTCAACTATTCTCCTCTTCAATTTAAGATTTTCCTCCACCTTCTCATGTATAGATAATTTAAGTCTTTCCCTTCTGGCTACATGCATTTTCAAAGCTATGAATATTGAACTTTATGCCTATACTGGGAGGGGGGTGAATCATTATAAGATACTTTTTACTTTAAATGATCATTCATTAACTTTAAAACAATAAATGCATGCAAACATAAATAGCAGTACAAAAAGTTTAATTTGGAAACCCTTGAGGGAGAAAACCTTAAACACTTATATTTATAAATGTCTATAGGCACCAACCTACTGTTACAAATATTGTAGGAACCAACGTACTAGAGACACCATTTTATTCAACTAAGCACCAAATCAACAAGACATTGTGTAGGCACATAATAAAGACACCAATCTCCTCATGTAAGCACCAACTTAGTAAGACCTATATAGGGACCAATATAATATCTTCATACACAATGTACTTCTATATTTACCTACATGCTTCATACTTCATGCATTTCTTAACATCATCATGCACTTAACATTCATGCTCTAGTGCCTCTCCTTGATTCATACCCTAAACATAGCTTCAAACCCTAGTCATATTTATCCTTCATGCCCTGATGAGTCTCATAGAATCATTCCTAGAATACAAATCCATATTGTAGCATCAAAAACTCAAAACATAGAACTTTGTAGGATCATATACTTTAGGCCTTCATAGCACACCCTTAAAACTCCAACAAAATTCCTCTTGCACCTTTAGACCCTAAGAATACTCCCCATCTTCTATTGTGCACCTCAGATCTCTTCTGCGCACTTGTGCTTTCTCTTGTTTCTTGGATACTCTTCAAATGTGCACATCTTTCATGTATTTGTAGTTTTTTTTTGTTCACTTATGGGGCCAACTTGTAAAACTAGTTGGGTCATTCTGTAAAATTGGATGGGTTGACTTGTACTTTCTAGTTGGGTTGACCTAATAGAATATTTCATATCTCCTCATTCCTATGGAGTTAGAGGGAGTGCCATATACCATTGGAAAGGTATTGGAATAATATTTTCAACCATATATCCTATGCTCCCATTTGAACTAGGTATTAAGAGTAAAAATTCCTTCAAATACAGGGTATCCAAATGAGCATCAAAAATCCAAAAAACTATTTCCAACAATATCCAGCTTGAAATATTTATCTTGAACATTAGTAGTCTCCCCCTGTCTTTGAAATCAACGAAAAATAATATTTATAACAATATCCCCCTTTGTAATTGATGGAAACCCTTAGTCAATTATATCACTAGTACATATGACCAAATTTGTGACGGTTTTTCGTTGATATTGCCACACATATTCGTCGCAATTTCCACGAAAGTCGAGTTTTTTTTTCGTCGCTCTATCGACGATCTAGGTGTGCGTGGAAACATCGACGAAATTATATCTCCACGTGTCACCACAGTCAAGTTCGGTTAACCCTTTGCATCATCGCAATTCCGATGAAATATCGTCACAAGTACAATGAACAACCGTGGCAATTACGACGAAATCTCGTTGCAATTGTGACAAAAAATTTTGACAAGTCAAAAACTTATGACGCAAATGTTGTATGTGCGACAAAAAACCATGGCAAATTGCGACAAATACCCGTGGCAATAGAGACGACATTGATTCATCAAGACCAAAGTTACAATGAAGATGTTGTATGTGCGATGAAAAACTGTGGCAACTTGCGACGAAAGTTTGTCGTTATTTCCACAGTGGTCAAAATGCAATTTTTTTTTCGATGAACTATCATCGATATTGCAACGATGGCATTAAGTTTTTTAAAAAAAATTACACGAGATATGGTATTACCATATTACATTGTAATATGGTATATCATATTACAATGTAATATGACATTACCATATTACAATGTAATATGGTAATGCCATATTAAAATGTAATATGGTAATGCCATATTACATTGTAATATGGTATACCATATTACAATGTAATATGGGATTACCATATTACA
>ML826979.1:0-37520 GCA_009831015.1 Picea engelmannii
TCTGATAGTTGCATTATATGTTGATGATTTGATCTACATGAAACAATGCTAAACTATTTCAAAAGTTTAAGTCACATATGATCATTGAGTTTGAGATGACAGATCTTGGTGAGTTGCATTATTTTTTGGGTATTGAAGTTTGGTAGAAGGAAGATAATATTTTCATGTCACAAGCCAAGTATACTTGGGACATTCTGAAGAAGTTCATAATATTGAGTTGCAAGCCAACACCTCCTTTGGAAGTCGGGCTGAAGTTATACAGACATGATGACTCTAAATCAATTGATGTTACTTTGTATCGTCAATTGGTTGGAAGTTTGATCTACTTAAATACAACTCGACCAGATATATCTTTTGCATTCAGTATGGTACCTAGATTTATGGTAGAACCCAAGGAATTGCATTGGAAAGCAGCTAAGAAGATTTTGAGATATTTACGTGGTACAATTGGCTATGGTTTAGTATACAGATCTATAGAATATTTTAGGTTGATTGGTTATACAGATTCAAATTGGGCAGGCTGCATGTATGACAGGAAATCAACTACAAGATATTCATTTAGCATGGGTTCAACAACCATTGCTTGGAGTATTAAAAAGCAACCTACAGTTTCTCTCTCCATAGTAGAAGTAAAGTATAAAGCCGCATCGACAACAACATGTGAAGGCAATGTGGTTAAGAAGAATTTTGGAGGATCTACATGAGCAACAAGGACAACCCACTCAGTTGATATGTGATAATCAAAATGCCATTCATATGACCAAGAATCCATTTTTTCACAAGAAGACCAAGCATATTGATATTCTGTATCATTTTGTTCGAGATTTGGTTCAACAAGGTGTGATCGAGATTATGTATTGCAAATCAAAAGATCAGGTAGCAGAGATATTCACCAAAGCACTATCAAAGGAAAAGTTCTACAAATTCAAAGATGATCTTGGAATATTTCCAAATGATCATTATGGGGGAGAAATGTTGGAATAATGATTAATTTGTACGTTCTAGATTAAGTATTGTTATTTGTTATATCTACAGGGTCTAATTAGAGTTAGAGAAATATGCTTGACAGATTTGTGGAGAGATTGTTGAGTGAATTGAGGAGTGATTGTTGAGAGATTATAGGAGATGCTATCTTCCCCAGACATCTCCTCTCATGTATAAATGTATGTTTTGGTGATGCAAAAGTTTGAGTTGGGTGTGTATTATTGTTCAATATATTTTCTCTGTTAATTTGCTGGTGTAATTCTTTACTTCCATCATACTTGGAGCACACACTTCATGTTTTAAATTACTTAGGTGTTGTTGCCACCTTATGCACACCTCAGGTCACGTGGAAGAAATCTTCAATCCACTGGGTGTGTCCTTGGGGGCAAGCCTTGAGTTGAGATATTGTCACTCAACACTCAACTCCTTTGTCTAGGCCAACTCCCAGCAAAGCAAAGGGGGTCCCTAAAAAATAACTAGGGCTAAGTAAGCTAAGTACAAAAAATAAATCTGTGAGTTTATTCAAAGCAAGAGAAAGATAGCAATCTAGTCTAGCAACATATATAATTCATTCACCATAAAAAGATACGTTCATTGATAACATAAGTAAATGAAATACATTTAATCATGAGTTACTTCAAGATAAATGAAAATATTGAAATTGCAAGTGCTTGAAGTAAAATGCTTTCAAGGTAAAGATTGAAAGTAAAATAGCTCAGTGCCAAATAATGAGATAAATGTTGCTGGAATGAAAGATGTATTGGAGTGCTCTTGACAGTTTTATTGTTAAGGTGAATTGCTTAAGTTATTGAGTTTATTTGTGCCAACATGTGCATGTGATTGCAAGAAAGGAAATCTAAGCTAAAAGTTTGGCCCTTTAGATATTATTCCTCAATTTGGGTACAAAGCAATGTTACCAGAATCAGTAAAACTGGCTGGTCCAACCGGTTCCGAGCCTAGACCGGTCTGAACCACTCATCAAAACCGCTTTTGACCAGTTTCGTACGGAACCCGTTTTTTTTGTCAATGACGCCCGCGGCCGGAAAAGTGAGGGGAAAATTAATTTTTTTTAAAAGCTAGGGTTAGGGGCATGCATGGGAAGCTTCTAGAATTGTATAGAGCCCCTAATGAATCTATAAAGCCAACCCCACCCCCTCTCTTTCACTCACACTACTCATTTGGCTTCTCTTGAGTTTTTGAGCTAAGGGTTTTTGAGCTTGGGTAATGGCACCTCTTATGAGCTGCCCTTGAAGCCTCGGCTGAAGTAATAGATGAGTGTGCCCCCTTTTCTCTTTGGTGTGCCCTACCTCCTCTTCAACACTTGTGCCCTATTCCAATAGTGTTCCCAATAGCTCCAAGTGTGCGTCATCCAAAGATACACCCCTATACCAAGCACAATGCACCCTCTCCAAGCTTGGATCTCAAACTCTCTTGGTGCACCCTCCTTCTCTTTGCCTTTTCTCCACAAAAACCTCTTCTACTCTCTTCCTCTCTTCACTCAACTCTCTCAAGTGAAGAATGAATCTCATCCTTACCCTTTTGCCTCCTTTAGCCTCTCTTTGGCCAAACCTAAAAGACCAATGGCCTAGATTCAATCCATCCATGTCTAATCAATGGGAATGATTTAATCTCAAAAATCTCACTTAAAAAACCCACTTTCTCAAGTTTCCTTAGTTTTCTTTATGTCTATTAATTCACCCACAAAGTGAATTAATTGTCACTTTATGACTTAAGCGACATATTTCACTTTTGACTTAAATCTCCTAAGTCAAAGTGAAATTAGAACATAAAGTAAAGTATTAAGGGTAATAGTCTCCCCCTGACTCACAAACACAAGGGGACCACTTTCCAAGGTATCCAAATCTCAAAAATTAACGAATATCCCCCTGACTTCACACACAAGTTCAATGTATTATCCAAATGAACAATAATAACTTTTGGATTTTCCTATTAGACTAATCACTAAGTATCCCCTTTTTGATTGTTAACCAGAGGTCAGGCAAGCCCGCAGTGGTCACAAGTGCATAGTTGGGGACAAATAGCCCCAGAGGTCAGGAAATCACATAGTGGTCACAAGAGCATAGTTGGGGACAACTAATGTAGGTTTATTACTCTTTGCAAAAATGAAATGATTGAAAAGGAAACGAATCTAATCTAATCTAGAAATTGAAATGTTTGCAGTGTGTGTTTATTTTATTCTTATGTTAGTAAATGTTGTTGAGATTTTATGTAATTTCAGAAGTTATTCCTAATTGTAATTGTATTGGTTATTCCTAAGTGTAATTGTGAAAGGGTTTATTGATAAGTCATGTCTTTTAGGTGTTTTAGAGTATAAATAGAGGTTATATCGAGTCATTTTTATCACTCATTGAATATAAATACAAGAGAGTAGTACGCACTTATCTAGGAGGCTATTCTTGGTTCGTGTCTGGGTTTCTTTGGTCTTGATTTCATGAAAGAGCATTGTATGACATTGTACATGTTGGAGGAATCTATACTAAGGAAAGTTTTCCAGGTTTTCTCCCCCTTGAGGGTTTTCCTGAGGATATATCTTGTTGTTTTGTGGATATCTATCTTTCAATTGTGATCCTTTTGCATATTAAATAATAATATATGTATACAATGTCATCTCTCTTGAAAAATCAACAAATGAGAGCAAAAGCATAAGGAAAAGGAGCCAATCACAACAAAGACACTGATCCTCCCAGGGGGAATGGAACCGGGCACTGAGTAGCCCAATGATTTTATTAATGGTTACAACTTATTTTTTGGAATGCTTGTTGTGATCCTTTATAGAATCAAGACCAACAAGCATACAAGTTTCAGAAAATTTTATTATGATGAGAGGGGAAGTGCTTCCGGGGGTCCTGGATAATCCAAATCCTTGAAAAACGAACAGAGTCTCCTCCTATTTGTTCGCCAAGCCTGCAAAAACAACAAGCTAAATATGGTAGATGATGCCCAAAGACATTTTGAAAGTGTCTTCAAACCAATGTTGCATGAAGCAGGAGTGTTTTAGGAAGAGAGAGTGTGGGAAACATCATTTTCCAAAAATCCTTCGAAGTGTTTGTTATATATATATATATATATATATATATATATATATATTATATAGTGTATTTATATTAAAAAAAACATGTAGATTGACAAATTAGCTGTAGAATATATGAAAACATGCATATTTGTACATCAATATAGATAGAAATGTTATCCATACTACATATTACATCAATGATTAATCATTCAAGCATCAACCATTTAGATGCAATTACAAACTTACAAACCAACATACAAATTTTTAAGCCATATTGATATAATAGAAAGTAGACCATAAACTTATGAAATGAAATCATATATCAAAAAGTTGTCAACAATAACATGAGTAATGACCAAATAGTTATGTTTACAAAATAGGCCATCTACACTGAAGTATGAAGACTGAAAGGTACAAAACAATAAAGTTTAAAGTTTAAACTGAGCTAGTTGCCAAAATTCAAATACTATGAATCTATCATCTATAGACTATGACATATAAAGTAATGAAAAAGGAGAATCATCAAACAACTATTCCATCCTCCTTCCACCACCACGGGTATTGTGTGGGCCTCCACATGGTGGTAGTGCAGAAGTAGATCCAGACGGTTGCATCAGAGCTGAATATGAAGCCTATTATTGTAGCTAGAATCCTAGAAATGGGGACCATGGCACTATATGGGGGTGGCATCTCAACATGATCATCATCACCCAAAAGAACACACTCCAATTGCTCTAAAAGAAATACTCCATCCTCCAAATTATCCTCCTTTGGATTGTTGCCCCAATGCCTCAAGTTTTTATCCATTTGTGCCTCCTCACAATAATGGGACAACAATATCAAGTTGTAATTAAAATAGACCAATCTCTCTACCCGACTTACATTCAACTTGTTCCTTTTAATGCTATGGATGAAACTGTAGGTGCTCCAACACCTCTCTGCAGAAGAAGTGTTTACCACCTGTGAAAGCACCTGTATTGACAAATGTTGCAGCTATGGGGTAGCACCGCCATGCATGTTCCACCACTCTAGAGAACTCAGATTCCCTTGACCTTTAACTGCATGGTTGGTCCCAAAGGCACCATTGCTAAGGATTTAATGGCTCAATTGTCTCCTTATTTTGTCACACTCCTCGTCCAGGATCAATTTATCTAATGCTTTCATATAACCTGGTTGAACCTTTGAATCTTGGTGTGGTATTTTATTGGTCCCACCACCAGATATCGGTGATGAAATCCATGATACATGATAGTATTTAGGTGTTAGCACGTATGCTAAGGCATGTAGTGGAATATTTAACATTTCCCATCGTTTTTCCACCTCTACACAAATATGGTTATAGAGGTTGACATCTCTAGGATCAGCAATGTCTTTAATCTGCCCTAGCATGCTATCCATTTGCTCATACACCTCTCCAATGATTAGTCGATTTGAATCTACAAACTTGATCATGTCATAAATTGGCCTGGTGAATTGCAAAAGAAACCGAACCTGTGACCAAAACTGACTGTTTCCTTCACTGTTGTTGCACCTTCTTTATCATTATTCAATTCATCCCATGCATCACTCATCACCATAGCACCCAAAGCTTGTCTCACCTTCAATAGATGCCTAAAGGTGAGGTAATAGCTAGCAAATCTAGTGTTTGCAATCTTAAGTAGCTGCAACCTAGAGTGAGTGTCGTAGAAGTAATTGACCCTTGTATGCCCGATGATAAATTTGATGAGTTTCTTCCCTCTCTTGTACAACTGATTAATCCATGACCTACGTTTATGATTCCATTCATTTGTGATATGAGCATGAGAATTCCTACCTCGGAACTTGTATTATATTCTGCAAATGCTTGGTTGTTTACAGGTTTCCAATTAGGTGCGCTCCTTGTTTCTGACACACACACACATTTTACAAAGTATTTCGGTTGTCACAAGTTTTTGCCTCATACTTTGGGGGGCTTTCTATTACACATTATTTTGGTCACTCTGGTGATGTCTCTACAGTGATGTATTCAGGCTCCCACGAGGAATTTTTGCCTGAGAAAAGTGACTGCAGTCTTCTTCTAAAAAGCATATTTTAAAGATGAGTTCATAGGCTGCATATGTTATAGGGTGTGAAAATATTTAATTCTCGTAGGCAACCCATACTTAGGGTGCGAACTTTTTGCAGTCTGCTCTATAGGTAGGGTGCGAACTTGTTTCAAAGCTTGGAGAAGAGAAGAGGTCACGAAGGTTCTGGAAGGGAATCTTCTAGAAAATGAGTTGGCATTTGCATCGTTGGCTTCCTAACGACTTCTCAGATTTGGTGGGATCATCCTCATCCATTTAACCATCTCTCCTTCTTCTATATATTGAAAGGTTTCTCATGGAAAAGGTTAAGAAAGATTGAATAAAGAATTGGTGAAAGAATTGTGTGAAGAACTCTGCTTGGATAGAAGCTTGAAGACTCTATTTGGTCTATCAAGTTGTACTGGATCTTCTTCATGCAAATATAGAGAAAGCGTGTGTGTTGGAACCAAGGGTCACTGAAAGGAATCTTGCGACATCAAGACGATCTGGTTGTATCTTCTACTTTCATTTAATGTAATACAATGACATGTCTCTTTCCCATAAAATTACTCTTATTTTATTGCATAACTCCTTGATCATATGCATAGATTAGCATCGAATATACTTTGCTATATTTGCTTTGGTTGGTTTGTGTTGTCTTAGACCTAATTTCACAAGAGCATCAGAGCGAAGCAGGAGCAACAGAGACCTAAGGAAGCGATATAAAGGTATGTCACTCATTCATTCTCAATAGCAGATTCAATGACCACAACTTAGAGAAAGAGTCATGTCCTGTCTTGTTTTGTTCTAGATCCAGGTGGATCTAGGGAGATCTGTTAGTGTCCGCACCTACCGATTTATTCAGTAGCACATGGTGGCTTTCATTTTTACATGGGACCCTGTTTCTCTAGCCTATTTCAGCACTATGGTCCACACATATCCATGGGACCCTGGTATATGGTTGTAGACCCTCATAAAAAGCGTTGAGAACAACGCTTTCATAAGGGGGATGGAATGTTAGGTATCTAGAGAGGTAGTGGGGGGCCCAGAGGGCCCATAGTAATAATAGTGGAGGCCACTCAATGTAAGGTGGACTAGATCCACTATATTATTAAATAAGGCCCACTGATTTGGGATCTTTTCATCGGAGTGACTTATAAAGAATTGTATAAAATGAGCATAAATTAAAGTGCACCATTAAAGAAGTAAAAGCTCAATAATTAATAAACATAAGCATCAAATATGAACAAAAAACCTTGATAACCGATTTTTTCCATGGTGTACTACGTCTCCGGATCCTATCTCAAATGGGTAGGCCTTTTTATTAACTCAGCAAAATAATTTGGAAAAATACATACATATACCTCATTCTGGAATTCAGCTGCAAAATCTTTGCTCAGGTCAAAATAAAGACAACACCATTGAATTTGTAGCATCTAATTACCTAAAAATGACAGTCTCCATGCCTCAACATGACTCTGGCACTCCCAGGCCTAAGATAAATTTTGTCTCGATTTCTGTAATCTGCAACCTGCAATTAATTCCAAAAACAATTCCTTGAAAATTGCGCCCAGTCGTACCTTTGTGTGCCTCCCCGTGCACTGGTGGATTTCAAATTTTAAATAATAATCATGGGCGGTATAAAAAATGGGTTCATTTGGCCCAACAACGACAGAGCTATAGTTAAGGCATATGCAATGGGGGAGGTCATGGGGTCGAGCACGTTGGCCTCCCCTTTTGGGTTGTTGTTATAACTTATGTGTGTGTGTGTGTGTGTGTGTGTGTGTGTGTGTGTGTGTCTGTGTGTCTATGTGTGGTGGTTCAGACAACTTTGGAGGTGGTTTTAGATTCATCCATTGGGTGCCAGATCTGGCGGGGCTCCGCTAGATTTGGCGGACCCGCCATTTTTTTTATTTTTGAAATTCGATTCTCGGGCCCTCATTTGGAAATTGCCCACTGCCACATGGCAGCCAGCCATTAGGCCACCCCAACCACCTGCATGGTCACCTGCCACATCATCCTATCGCTTCATCCTTCCACGTCATCCTACCATGTCATCGTACGTTCTGCCATGTGGTTGTATGGACTTGCACGTGACACTTTTTCATTGGTCCACCGATCGACCCAAAAAAACAAAAAATGAGTGACATGTTGCATCCTCTGGTGCTGCCACATCACCATGATCGCGTCATGATGTTGTTAGCATGACATGTGTCACCTCCTACATGTTCCATGTACTATGTATGGATGTTTACGTCATCCATACTGATGTTGATGTCAGCAGTACAAATGTTGACCCATCCCCTACTGACCGGGCTAGGTTGACCAAACTTTGATCGTGAATATATTTCGATCTGTAACTTTGTTTAACAAGTCATTTACGTCGCTGGAAATATTTCGATGCGCTCTTCGCGATGATGCCACTTTCACTGATTTTTGAGGACTTTGAATTTTTTCCCTTTCTCTATATACTGAGGCCATTCTGAGCTTCCTAAGTTTCTTTTGCGAGTTCTGAGCTGTCCTTAGTCTTCTCTGGATCCTTTTTGGATCATTACTTCCCATTGAAATATTTTTGGAACACCAAAATCTTTCATCAATCAACATATAAGTGAGGGAAGAGTTCCCTCATCTTGTCCTTCTCAATCCACTTTTCCTTGCTTGGATGTGTGCCCTTTAAACCTACTCGAAGATAATCAACATCACCCCTGCGTGAAGTCCTTGTCCTTTTGTCTAGGATGATATCTTCCTTTAACTCATCAAAATACTGAGGAGCAAACTCATCAACCGAAGGTATTGAAACTTCCTCACCCTAATCCATGATCATGGGAGGCTCAAAACATTTCAAGTTCTCTACATTTACAACTTATTAGATCTGCATATAAGGTGAAGATCTACATGAAAAGCATTGGTACCACTTTTCTCCAAAATAGTGAAGGGTCTATAACAAATGGGCTTGATTTTCTTGCCTTCACCCTTCAATATTTCCTTGCTGATGTGAATCCATACCTGGTCTCCAACCTAGAACTGATGATCAACCATGTGTTTTTCATATCGAGCTTTATAATGTGCTTGAATTTTCTCCAACTGTTCCTTGACTGCTTGGTGTACCTGCTAGATCCTCTGGATGAACTTGCAGGCTCTGTCTTCATTTATTTCTTAATTTGAATCAACGGCTCTCCCATACATCAAGTCCAAAGGAACTTTAGGTAGGTACCCAAAAAATGTGTCAAAAGGAAAACACTGAGTGGAGGAATGTAAATCTCGGTTGTAAGCATGTTGTATATAGGGTATCTGTTCATCCCATACTTTGGGATGCTTGTTGCAGTAGCCTTGAAGAAAAAGTATTGCTTTTCGGTTTACAACCTTTGTTTGCCCATCGATCTGTGGATGGAAAGAAATGGTCCTCTTCAACTTGGTGTCCATAATTTTCCACAATATTTTCCCAAAATACCCAAGGAATGGAGTATCTCGATCCAATATAATGGATGTGGGTAACCCAAAGTGAACCCAAACATACTAAAAGAAGAGATTAGAAGTCTGCTCAGTAGTGATATTATTTTTACATGGCATTAACATACACATCTTGATGAACCTATCCACTACAATGTACAAATAGTCATGACCCCTTTTCGACATTGGTAAACCCCCTACAAAATCCATGGTGACACTTTACCATGGATGGGATGGAACATGTAGTGGTGAGTATAGCCCCAGTTTTCTATTAGTGGGATTACAAGTAGAACACATCACACACCCCTTTACATATTTAGTTACAATTTCTTTCATTTGAGGCTAGTAACAAAACCTCTTGAAATGAGCCATAGTTTTTCCTACCCCAAAATTCCTAAACGCAAGAGAAGTGTGAGCTTATCATATTACATGGACTCGTTCACGTGTAGGAGTACATAGCTTTCCAAGATGGTAGAGTAGCTTTCCCTGTAGACAATAGTTCTCTACCTATGCACCATGGGTTAGCGTCTCATATACTTCTTTAAAATCTTCATCAATGGCACATTGTTCCACATAGCTATCATGAGATAAAGAAGTATTCTTAAAAATAATAGAAGCAACAATAGGAGTTCTAGAAAGCATATCAACTACCTTGTTACTTGTACCCTTTTTGTACTTTATTACCAAATGAAATTGTTGTAGGAAACCCATCCATCTGTAATGTCGAGATTGTTGTAGTTTGGTTTGTGCTTGGAGATAATGTAAGGGTTGATGATATGTATGTATGACTATTTCCTTCCCTAACAAGTAGTGCTTCCATTTCTTTACGCTTTGAACTAATGCATAAAACTCTTTGTCATATGTAGGATAGTTAACAAAAACTTGGTTAAAATTTTAAGAGTGGTAACATATAGTCTTACGATATTGCATCAATACTGCACCCATGGTGTATTCATTAGCATCTGTCTCGATCTTGAAGGGTTGTTGAAGACTCGACAACACTAATATTGGTGCGATACTGATCTTTTCCTTTAAAGTGTTGAAATCTTTTTGTCTCTTTCCTCCCCACTGAAAAGTGTTCTTCACATTGGTTAAGGCATGCAAAGGACATTCTATAAATGAGAAGTTTGAAATTAAACTCCTCTAATACTGGACTGCACCTAAGAAGCTCCATATCTCGGTTACACTTTTGGGCTCAGGCCAATTTACAATTATATCAATCTTGGAAGGATCAATTTTCAATTGTCCTCCTCCTACAATATGACCTAAGTACAGAAGTGCAGTGTTGCCAAATTCACATTTGGACAATTTTACATACAACTTTTCCTTTTGAAAATTATCCAATACTTTCTTTACATACCTCATATGTTCATCCCAAGTCCCACTAAAATAAGAATGCCATCTAAATATACAATCAAAAAATCATCTAGAAAAGGCTTGAATACATCATTCATCACACGCATGAAGGTTGTCAGAGCATTACAAATCCCAAATGGCATAACTAACCACTCAAACAATCCTTGTTTGGTTTTAAAGACAGTCTTCCATGCATCTTGTTCTGCAACCCATGATCTGATGGTATCCACTACGCAAATCCAACTTAGTGAAATAAACAACATTCTTTAACTGATCAAGTAATCATCTATACGAGGAAGAGGGTATATATTTTTCACCATGATTTTATTTAAGGACCAATAATCGACACACATTCTCCATATGCCATCTTTCTTTGGAACCATCACAATCGGAGAACCACAAGGAGATGAGTTGGGCATGATGACCCCTTGATGTAATAAGCCTTGAACCTTCTTCTTGATATTTTTCATCTTTACAACTGACATCATGTACATTCCCACATTAGGAAGAGGAGAATCTTGTTTAAGATGTATTTCATGTTGGATTTCCCTCTTAGGAGGTAATCCCTCTGGTTCCTGGAAATTATCATCATACTTAGAGAAACAATATCAATTAATTCTTTCTTATGAGGAGGATCACATCCTTGGAAATCGTCGGATGTTCCGACATCTTTCTCCCTTACAACCATGAGTACATATCTCTTATTAGTGTTTATGAGTCTCTTCATTTGTCCTGCACTAACAAGTGTTGTGTTTACCCTCATGTTGTGAGCTCTAAAAATATATTCCATTCCCCCCTTAGTAAGGTGGTATTTGTTCTCATGACGAAAGAAGATTGTTTTTCTATCATAAATATAAGGACTCCCCAACACTATGCCACATATATCAAGTGATACAACATCCAAATCCACTTCCTCAATCAACTTTGAAGCAATAGCAAATCTGACCCTACATTGTTTGGTGACATTAAGTTTTTCTTTATCACATACCCAACCAAGAGAATAAGGCTTTGGATGTGGTTTTGTTTCAAGACCCATATTTTTGACAAGCGCTTCATATATCAAGTTTACTTGGGAACCCAGATCAAATAGTGTATCTATCTTAGTGTGTTTAGATACAACTCTTATGTGAAATAATTCATTCCTCCTTCGTTCATCATCATGACATTCATTATTGGAATTTTAACTAGCATGAATGGAATCTTTACCTTGTACTCCAACTGTTGTGATCTTTCCTTCGTCTCCTGAATCAGAACCAAGATCTTGTTGCACTATAGCAATGATTTTTTTCTTCCCCTTTCCACCAAACTGTTTTGGTCTCTTCTCTGGATGTAGTTTCCAATAGTGTTCATCATCGTGACCACTTTTCTTGCAATGAGTGCAAGATGAATTTCCTTCTTCTCTCTTTACCATGGAGGTCTTCTTGTCCTTCCTTTTAAACTTCTTAAATGGATTATGTGGGAGATTGGAAGGTTTCTTTGTGGGATCTTCTTGAACATGATTTTCCATGTTCTCAAGGTGAGTGGCTTACACATAAACTTTGTCAAGACTTGTGGGGTTAAACAATAGCAAAGTATGATGAATATAACTGTGAAGTGTGCCAATATACTTCATTAAAGTTTCATAAGAATCCAAAGGAATGTTTAATGCAAGATCTTTCTTCCTAAATTATTATGTGAAACTTTGTACAATTTGACCTTTACTTTGTCTTAAATTTTGTCATTCCATCATTGCTTTATGTAAATAACCCAATGGATAAAATTGCTTCCTTATCGTTGTTTTAAATTCTGACGATGAGGAAAGAAGATTACCACACTTAATTATGTCCTGAAGTTTTCTCTCACACCATACGAAAGAGGTGCCTTCCAACCGAAGAGAAGTCAGTTGCACTTTAACTTCCTCTTCATCAATTTGTTGAACACGACAATATACTTCAACCTGTCGGATCCAATTATCTAGATTTTCAGGATTAACATATCCGTTAAACATGGGTAAAGAAAATTTTACATCAAGATTTAATAATGGTTTCTTAAAATAATCTTTATGGCTAGAATGATGAGAATGACGAGAATGCTTAGAGGAAGAAGAACTAGAACTTGATGTTGAAGATGGAGGCTCAGGAGGGTCTCTTCTAGCCCCTTGATTTACCGAAGCATCATCATTAGCTTGTGCTTCCTTTTTCTTCCCTTTCTTCTTCATTCTCTTCTCGTAGTATCCATACATTCGTTCTACCATTTCTGACATGTGATAAAATACCATAAGGAAGTCTTTCTCTTGTTCATCACGCTTGTCCTCCTCTGCCCTTTTCTTCCTTTGGGATGCATGACCAACTTTGGTATTGAAAGTCTTAAGAGTTCCTTCACTCTATTTATGCTTGGCCCTAGTAAGCATTTACACTCAACAACTCACATCAAAGATGACTTCTCTGATACCAACATGATCTGGGATCTTTTCATCGAAGTGACTTATAAAGAATTGTATAAAATGGGAATAAATTAAAGTGCACCATTAAAGAAGGAATATCTCAATAATGAAGAGACATAACAATCAAATATGAACACAAAAACTTGATAATGGAGTTCATCCCTGGTGGACTAAGTCTCTGGGTCCTGCTCTCAAATGGGTAGGCCTTTTTATTAACTTATCAAAATAATTTGGCAAACTACATAAGTATACCTCATTCTAGAATTAAGTTGCAGAAGTTTTGCTCAGATCAGAAAACAAACAACACCATTGAATTCGTGGCATCAAATTACCCAAAAATTACTATCTCTACGCCTCAATATGACGCAGGCACTCCTAGGCCTTAGATAATTTTTTTCTCAATTACCGTGCCCTACAACCTGTAATTAATTCCAAAAAAATGCCTCGAAAATTGTGCCTGGTCGTACCATCACGCACCTCCCCCATGCACTGGCGGATTTCAAATTTTAAATAATAATCGTGGGTGGTATAAACAATGGGGTCATTTGACCCAATGACGGAGGATCTATAGTTAAGGCATATGCAATGGGGGAGGTCCCGAGGTCGAGCCCGCAGGCCTCCCCTTTTGGGTTGTTGTTATAGCTTATATATATAAATGTATATGGTGGTTCCACCAACTTTGGGGGTGGTTTTAGATTTGTCCATTGGGCGCCAAATCTGGTGGGGCTCCGCCATATTTGGTGAACTCACCGTTTTTTTTTGTTTTTTTGAAATTCGATTCTCGGGCCCTCATTGGGCATTTTTCCACTGCCACGTGGCAACCCATGACTGGGCCACGTGGCAACCAATCATTAGACCATGCCAACCACCTCCACAGTCACCTACCACATCAACCTGCTGCGTTAGCCTGTCATGTCATCTTACTAGGTCACCATACGGTCTGCCACGTGGCTATATGGACTGCCATGTGTTGCTTTTTCATTGCTCCACAGATCGACTTGAAAAAGCCAAAAATGAGTAACACATGGCAGTCTCTGGTGCTGCCACGTCACCATGTTAATGTCATGCTAACTCAGGATGACACGTGTCACCTCTTGCATGTGCCACATACCTTGTATGGATGTTGACATCATCTGTATTGATGCTAACGTTATTAGTACGAGTGTTGACTCATCCCTTGTTGATTGGGCTAGGTTGACCAAAATTTGACTGCAAATATATTTTGATCCGTAACTCTGTTTGACGAGCCATTTACGCCGTTGGAAATATTGCAACGTTCTCTTCACGATAATGCCACTTTCACTAAGTTTTTAGGACTTTGAAATTTTTCCCTTTCTCTATCTGCTAAGGCCATTTTGAGCTTCCTGGGTTGCTTCTGGGAGTTCTGAGTTGTCCTTAGTCTTCTCTGGATTATTTTTGGATCACCCACTATGGTAGATAGATATAATAAATGGGTAGTTAGATATAATAAATGTAAGAGGACTTCTTAGAAGGTTTTTCTTTTAGAAGATTCATCCTCTAGAATGTTCTTAGGTGATGGTAGCACTATATAAAGGGGTTCAAGCAATGTAATGGGATATGAAGCGAACTATTTTATTTGGAGCTAAAGTTCATTGGGAGGTTTCCCCTTCGAAGAGGCAAGTGAACAGGAGAGGATCTTTTCCATAATAGGATCCTTTCCATAACAGGATCCAATGTATGGTGTTTCTCTACCTCAAGGGTTGTCTATAATAAAAGTGTGGTTTCTTCTATATTTCTCTGTGGATATATTGTGTATTCAGTATTTTCGTTGATTATATTTGTAAATATACTCAGGTACTTAACAATTGGTATCATGGCACTTTCCTTGGTAAGAATTATGGGTAATTATTATTTTATTTTTTGCAGATTTTTTCAGAGAAGAAAAAGAGGGACACGACATTCTAGACAATTTTTGTATATTTCTATGAATTTTTTTCAGAAATGGATTGTATATCCGAGTTCCTCTCATAAAAACACCCAATTTAAAAAACAAATCATCTGAAATGGAGTTTGGGAAGTCAAGAAAAATATTGTGTTGTGAGTGGTATCTCAATAGGAGGATGCCCCCTCGAAGAGACAAGTGAACATGAGAGGATCCCTTCCATAATATGATCCATTGTATGGTGTTTCCCTACCTCAAGGATTTTCTTATAATAAAAGTGTGGTTTCTTCTATATTTCTTTGTGGATCTATTATGTATTCAGTATTTGTCGTGATTATATTTGTAGATCTACTCAGGTACTTAACAGTGATATTGGAGATTGATGTCAACCCTTGGAGAGGTATAGATATTTTGGATAGTTTATTGAAACTTGTATGATCAAGATTGATGACGATTTAGCTGTGTACATTTGATGTAGTCTACATGTATCCCCGAAGATGTGGCTATGGGACCAAAAGTTGATTAAGGAATATGGACATGAAGGACAATGAAATTGTAGGTAAGACTATCATAGATGGATAGTACTCGCCATGCCATTTTCATTGATATGTGTAACTCCGCATGGTTCCTCACGGTTAGGAAGATATGGCCTTGTAAATTTGGAAGCCTCGAAGAGTGGTCAAGAAGCTCCTAGTTTGTTACAAAGGGTAAAATGGTTATAACAAGAAACCCCCAAAATAATGAAAGAGGTTTTTTAGCACAAGTATAAATACACCTCAAAGAGCCTCTCATTGATACACACACTTACATTTAATAACTATCTTATGAATATAATGGTCTGTCTTTTGGAAAATCTATTAGTTAATCTGAGGTTGAATGTGACAACATTTTTTTGAATTTGCGAAGGTCTGAAGTAGAGAAAGTTTCAGAGTTGCAGAAAAATGGTAACCCTAGTTTTCTGAGGTTGTATGCGGGCTTCATAAGGATAGTTCGTGTACATATGAGAGATGCAAGACGACAAGTCACGTACATCTAAAGGTTGCAGGAGGATAGGTCACGTATATGAGGAAAATATTTGAAGAAGAATGGTTAGCTGAGTTGCAGAAAGGTTTGATGGTACAACATAGTCTGAGATGGTATGCTTCAGGTTTCATGAGTACAGGTATCTAATTTATGTATTTTTTTTAGGCTTGTATCTTAGATGGTATGGAACAGGCTTAAGGCATGTCTTGGAAGCCCTTGATGGTACATGGTTAAGGTGATATTGTTACTTTCTTGAAACATACTCTTGGTACTTGGTATATTGTTAGAGACACATATTTGTGATATTGGCATATACATGATGCTTATCTTATGGTACATGGAATGATTGAGAGTGATATGGTATATGGTATATGGTGCATGGTATGGTATAGGTGTTGAAGTACATGGTTGATGTGCATGGTTGGCACATGGTATGGTATTGATGTGGATGTACATGGTTGATGTACATGGTTGGTATACATGGTTTATGGTTGAAGCATATGGTACATGTTGAGGTGCATGGTTGATGCACAGTTTGGTATAGGTGTTGGTGCATGGTTGATGCACTTGTTGTGATACAGGTTGTGGTACATGGTTGATGCTTGGTGTGGTACATGTTGATGATTTGGTATATTCTTTAGTACATGGTTGAGACACATAACTTGTGATGGTATGGTAAATTCTTGGTAAAGACATGTGTTTGTGATGTTGGGAATATAGTTGAGAGGTGTCCTTGCTATATGATCCATGTGAGAGGATCCGGTTGAGTATCGGTGATAGTGACATGTTGGATAGGTTGACAGTGACAAGTTGATAGGTTACAAGTTGATGTGACAGTAGTATAGACAATGGTAGTGACAGTGGCAGTGATTGTGGTAGTGACAGTTGGTCTACACTTATATTTCACGGCTACAGAACGGGTAAAGGAAAGGGGGTTGTATTCTCCTTCCTGTTGGAGCCGGAGAACCAAGGAGTTGGAGCTTCCTTCAGGTTGGAGCCTGAGAACTAGGTGGTTATAGCCACCTTCCTATTAGAGCCAGAGAACCCAGGGGGTTGTAGCCTCTTTCTGGTTGGAGCCAGAGAATTCAAGGAGTTGTAGGTTCCTTCAGGTTGTAGCCTCTTTCCAGTTTCAGCTGGAGAATTGGGAGGTTGGTGCTTTATATGAATGAATTATTGATATATATACGAAAGCATTTTGTGGTTTTCTACCATTTGGTTTTCCATGTAAATATTGGTGTATTGTGTTCTTGATGTGATGTTTATGTGATGTTTCTTATGATATATATATTGAATACAATCATAGATGATACATTGATGATAAAATATTGAACATTGTTGATAAAGTGAAAGAATATATATTGCGGTTAAAAGTGGTATAAAGTTCTCATATTGATTCACCCCCCTCTCATTATTTCAACAATTGGTATCAGAGTAGGTTCCTTCAGGAAATAGTTTAACCACTGGAAGGTAGATCATGGAGTGTAGTTTGGATGGAGTACCAATGTTCAATGGTCATAATGGTATAAAGTATGAGATGTGGAGAAAAATAATGAAAACATTTTTACAGACACAAGGGTATGATGTTTCGCACTTACTTGTTACAGGATACAATGCTACAAAGAAACCAAATATTGCAGCTAAGAAGGAATTGAAAAGGAACAATAAAATAACATTGGATTTTATCTTGGAAGGATTACCTGATTCAGTAAAGGACAAAGAGAGACAATGTTCTTCAACTAAATAACTTTGGGACAAGCTACATAATATCTATTTTTCTCCCATCACAGAATCAGGGAATTCCAAAGAAGATGCAGGTATAGAACAAGAAGAAATATGTTCATCATGTCAAACAGATTCATAAGAGGAAGAGTACGAAGAGGCATAAGTTGATTACAGAGAACAATTGATCAGTTCAATTGAATATTTGAGGATTGAATGAAAAGAAAACAAGTCACTCCATGGAGAACTAAAGAACATGGAATAATCTCATAACACCAACTCTAGAGAAGTCGAGAAGATGATCATGATGTCAAAGGGTCATAGAGAAGAAGCCACAAGGACTAAAGAAACTCTCAAGGATCAGAAGTAGTGTTTGGAAATCAAAATAGTATCACAAAAGGAAGAAGCAAAAAGGAGAGAAAAGATATTGACATAACATCTTAAGGAAATAAATGTCGACTTAGATATGCTTGAAGCAAAATTTGGTCAAGAAGAGAGAAGACTTGAAAAATAAATCATATCCTTGAAGACCCAACTTGAAGAAGCAAAGAGAATAGAATAAGTTATGAGGAACCAAATGATGAAGAAAGAAGAAGAGGTGGAGAAGCTTGAAGAATAAATTTTCATGTTAAAAGCAAAAGTTGTCCAACTCAAAACAAATTTTGAAAAGAAAGAAACATATACATCATTAGTTGAAGAATTCCTCCAAATTTCTAGAAAGGAAGAATAAAGAAAAGACAAAGACTTATGCATAAGTCATTAAAGGTTCGATGAAGAAGGAAGAATGCAAGCCCTTGAAGAAGAAAATTCCAGAAGTGCAAAAGACTCAAGAAGAAGACTACAGAAGAAGATCATCCATGTTCAAGCCACAAAGAAGCCTCAATCATGAACATGATCAGACAAGGCATAAATTCAGAAGGACTACACCACAAAGAATACCATTCACTCCTAGGTACATAAATTTATCTTATGGTTATTGTTTTTATTGTACTAATTTTTGACATAAGGTTGTAGATTGCAGGACTTATGAAATAAATGTTCAAACAAGAAAATATTATGTGGCCCCACATGACATTGAATGTTACAAGTTCCATAAATATGGACACATAGCTCATGATTGTAGAAGCATTATGGATCCTTCTTTGAGAAAGAACATCGATATCATTTATAAGAAGGTTTGGAAAAGAAAACAAGAACATGCAAAGGAAGATCAGATGAATTAAGGACACCCATAAGTCATACTCTCAATATTGGAAATAGTACAATATGAAGACAAATCTATAGGGAAAAATAAAGATGTCAAATATAGGAAGGTTTGGAGAAGAAATGAAAAACAAGAAGAACATGTGAATAAATACCAGGTCCCAGAGATCATAGGATTTGCAGTAGTAAAAGAAAGAAAAGAAGAGAAGGTGAATAAATAATAGGTTCAAGAGATTGTACTTTCAGTAATTGTAGTGCAATATCAATCCATAGGCAGAAAGGAAGAATTCTAAGTTCAGAAAGATGATGAGTCCACAGATGTAGAGGAAGATTACTCTGCATCAGAGTGGGTAATTTTCTGAGCCATCCAGCTTGAAGACTCCTAGTAAATATGTATGTTGAACAAGGGGAGTCCATGCAGTAGAAACTATAGATCAGAGAACCATATTTCGAGAAGTATGAAGTGTTTGCAGAGACCGATTCAGAGTAGTTAGATAGTATAAGTACAGAATAACAAATTGATCGATTGAGAAGTAGTGTTCCCACACAAGTATCAGTTGGCAAAAAAAAAAAATATGGTTCTATTACACATATGTATTTAGGTAGGGATATCTTCAGTACATGTTGTTCCAGACATGCATAGTTTGATGAGAAGATAGATCAAGTCACTAGACATATTTTGATTCAGTCTTATAAACAAGAACATGTGATGATTAGTTGTAGTATATTCAAGAGAATTCTTCATAATGATAAAATGACAGATGGGTCAACATTGTGGACAATTGAGTAGAAGGGTTATGAACAATTTGTGACATATGGACAGAGATGGATTCATGAGATAGGCATAAGAAACACAGGTCAGATGCATTGCAACATATTTACAATTGGAATAAGTGAAATAATTTGGAATCAGTCGATCATAGAAAAACAATAAGTGAAAGGCACAACAGAACAGGTAAATAGAAACTGTCAACAAAATCTATATCATCAGAAGAACATTATTGAACAGTATGGTCCAGTGAACATGACAAGTAAATGAAGAAATCGAACTTTGAATGATTTTTATATATGTCAATAAAATTCAAGAGGAATCACCAATGGACAATAAACAACACTAAAAGGAAAAGGAAACATATACAAGTATACCTACATCAATGTTGGTGTTGCCATCAATGCCAAAGGGGGATATTTTTGGGCAATTGGTTGTCATTGACGTCAACCCTTGGAGATTGATGTCAAACCTTGGAGAGGTCTAGATATATTGGAAAGTTTATTGACACTTTCATGATCGATATTGATGAAGAGTTATTTGGTTACATTTGATGTAGTCTACATGTAGCCCCGGAGGTGTGGTTATGGAACCCGAAATTGATTAAGGAATATGGAAATGAAGGATAATGAAATTGCATGTAAGACTATCATATATGGGTATTACTTGTCATCCCATTTACAGTGATATGTGAAATTCCAAGGGGTTCCTCATGGTTAGAGAGATATGGCCTTGTAAATTTGGAAGCCCCAAAGAGTGGTCAGGAAGCCCCTAGTTTGTTACAAAGAGTAAAATGGTTATAACAAAAAACCCCTAAAATAAGGAAAGAGGTTATCTAGCAAAAGTATAAATACACTTCAAAGAGTCTCTCATTGATACACACACTTACATTGAATATCTATATTATGAATGTAATGGTATATCTTTTGTAAAATATATTAGTGAATCTGAGGTTGAATGTGACGAAATTTTATGAAGTTGCGAAGGTCTGAAGTAGCGAAAGTTTCAGAGTTGCAGAAAATGGGTACCCCTATATTTCTAAGGTTGTATGTGGGATGCATAAGGATAGGTCATGTACATAAGTGAGTTGATAGAGGAAAGGTTGCGTACATCTATAGAATGCAAGAGGATAGGTCGTGAATCTGAGGCAAAGCATTGAAGAAGAATGGTTGGTTGAGTTTCAGCAAGGTTTGATGGTACAACATAGTCTGAGATGGTATGCTTCAGGTTTCTTGAGTAAAGGTATGTCATTTATATATTTGTTTGAGGCTTGTATATTGGATGGTATGGCACATGCTTAAGGAATGTCTTGGAAGCCCTTGATGGTACATGGTTAAGGTGATATTGTTACATGCTTGAGACATACTCTTGGTACTTGGTATATGGTTGTTATGGTTCATTGTTAGAGGCACATCTTTGTGATATTTGCATATACATGAGGCTTATATTATGGTACATGGCATGATTGAGACTGATATGATATATGGTTGAGACACATTACATGGTATATGGTATATGGTACATGGTATGGTTTAGGTGTTGATGTACATGGTTGATGTGCATAGTTGGCACATGGTATGGTGTTGATGTGCATGTACATGGTTGGTATACATGGTTGATGGTTGAAGCATATTGTACATGATGATATGCATGTTTGATGCACAGTTTGTACAAGTGTTGGTGCATGGATGATTCACTTGTTTTGATACAGGTTGTGGTACATGGTTGATGCTTGGTATGGTACAGGTTGATGGTTTGGTATATGCTTTGGTACATGGTTGATACACATATCCTATGATGGTATGGTACATTCTTGGTAGAGGCATGTGTTGGTGATGTTGGACATATAATTGAGAGGTGTCCTTGTTATATGATCCATGTGAGAGGATATGGTTGAGTATCGATGGTAGTGATAGGTTGGATAGGTTGAAAGTGATAGGTTGACATGTTACAGGTTGATATGATAGTATCAGAGATAGTGGCAATGACAGTGGCAGTGATTGTGGCAGTGACAGTTGGTCTACACTTATATTTCAGGGTGGTAGGATGAAGAAAGGAAACAGGTTTGTAGCCCCCTTCTGGTTGGAGCCGTAGAATTAGGGAGTTGGAATTCCTTCAGGTTGGAGCCTAAGAACTAGGTGGTTGTAGCCACCTTTCGGTTAGATTCAGAGAACTCAGGGGGTTGTAGCCTTCTTCTGGTTGGAGCCACAAAATTCAGGGAGTTGTAGCTTCCTTCAGGTTGCGGATTGAAAAGAGGCGGGTCTATCCTCCTTATAGTTGCAGCTGGACAACTTGGAAGTTGGTGCTTCCTATGAATGAATTCTTGATATATATATAAGAAAACATTATGTGGTTTTCTCCCATTTGGGTTTCCACATAAATATTGGTGTACTATGTTCTTGATGTGATGTTGATTTGATGTTTCTTATGATTACATGTTTGTGATATATATATTAAATACAACCATAGAGGATACATTGATGATAAACTGTTGAACATTGTTGATAAAGTGAAAGAATATATATTGTGGTTAAAAGTGGTATAAAGTGCTCATATTGATTCACCGCCCGACCCCCCCTCTCAGTGTTCCAACACTATATCCAATTCAAAAGACAATATATGATGATCTTAAGACTAGGTATCCTTGGTATATATATAGGATAAAAAGGGTACAATGAAAGGTTCTATCTGACCTACTAATATAACAAATAAACTAATAATGAATTCTTATTATGGCCTTAACATAGCCCCCCTCTTTAAAAATTATTTTCCCTTAGATCTTATAATTGAGAGTGTTTCTTCACGAACTGCTCATTTTCCCATGTAGCTTCTTCTAGAGGCATGTTCTTCCACTTGATTAGGTACTCCATAATGGTTATATTCTAAAAATATAGACATCGATCTATAACTTTTTATGGTTCAAGAATCAACTTCCCTTCTTCATCCAATTCCAGAAGTTGTATTTGAATTGGCATAGTTTGTCCCAAAACCTTTTTTAGGAAAGATACATGGAAAGACTTATGAATGCGAGAAGAAGGAAAATCTAACTCATATGCTACTAGCCCAATCCCATGAATAATCTTGTAGGGTCCATAAAATTTTGGAGCTAATTTTGTAATATTCTTTTTCTTGAGTATGGATTGCTTATAAGGTTGTATTCTAAAAAATACCTAATCACCATCCTCAAATTGTCTTTCACTTAGATGTTAATTTGTTTTCTCTTTCATTCCATTTTGCGCCATTTGAAGGTCTTCCTTAAGAATTTTCAGAATTTCTTTAGTCTTCTCCATATGTGACTCTATTGCATGTACTTTGGATGTATCTTGCAAAACATATGAGATACTAGGTGATGGATATCCATAAAGGGCCTAAAGTGGGGACATTTTAGTAGATGTGTGATAGGTAGTACTATACCACCATTATGCTAAAGGAAGCCACTCCATCCATTGAGATTGATTCTCTAAAGGAAAAAATTGTAGATAATCCTCTAAACATTTGATAACTATTTTTGTTTGACCATTTGTTTTTGGATGATATGATGAACTCATAATTAGTGTTGCTCCACTCATCTTCCATAATTATTTCCAAAAATTTCCCATGAATATTGGATCTCTGTCACTTATTATTACTTTAGGAAGACCATGAAGTCTATGAATTTTCTTCATGAACACTTCTACCACTTGGCTTGTTGCATATGTACTTTGAATTCCGCAAAAATGTCCATATTTTGAGAGTGTATCAACATCCACAAAAATGGCATCCTTACCTTCATATTTTGGTAACCCTGTAATGAAGTACATTGATATCTCTTTCCATATTTGATTAAGTATGTGTAATGGATAAAGTAACCCTAGATATTTTACTGTATCTCCTTTATTTCTTTGGCAAACTTGACATTCTCTTACAATTTTTTGAATATCTTTCTTCATTCCTTCCCAACATTTTTTTTTTATCCTTTCATATGTTTTAAAGAACCCTGCATTTCCTGCCATCAGAGAGTCGTGGGACTCATTTAATATTTTTTTCTTCAAATTCAATTGAGGGCATAAAAATATTCCACTCTTGTACCAAAGTATATCTCCCTTCCACTCCCAATGTTCCATAGAGTTCATCCCTTCCTTTATACATTGTATTTTTTGTTTATTATTGTTGTCACTTTTCCATTCATGGCGAGATTCTTCTAGCCACACAGTTATAGAAGATGTAATAGAATATAATATTGAGCCTTCTTCTATTTTAGAAAGAGCATATACTATTGCATTGTCCTTCCCTTTTTTGTAGATTATTTCCAAATCAAACCCTTGCATTTTTGCTAGCCATTTTTGTTGCTCATACGATGAAAATAGTTTCTCCAAAAAGTACTTTAGGCTATCATGGTCTATATCGACTTTAAAGTTCCTCTCAATGATACACTATTTCCAATAATTTATTGCATGTAAAATTGCTTCCATTTATTTTTCATATGTAGATTTCACCAAATATTTTCCCTTGAATTGTTTTCTTTCAAAAGCCAATGGTCTCCCTTCTTGTGTCAATATTGCTTCAAATCCTAGTTATGATGCATCACATTCTACTATGAATGTTTTACCAAAATCAAGTGTTTCCAATACTAGTGTAGAAGACATGGCATCCTTCAAGAGAGAGAATGCCAAAGTAGCCTTATCATTCCATACAAAAGAATTTTTCTTCAAGAGAGATGTGAGTGGGACAACAATGTGTGCATAATTATTAACAATTTTTTGATAATATCACGTGAGACCCAAGAATCCTCTAAGACTCTTTATTTTCTTAGGATTAGTTCATTTTGTAATATATTGTATCTTTTGAGGGTCCACCTTAACCCCCTCCCTTGAAACAATATGAATCAAATATTCTTCTTGTTTCCAAAAAGAAAAATTGGACATTTTTACATAAAATTGATTGTTCTCAAGAATTTGCAGGAATTGATCCACATGTTTAATGTGGTCTTCCCATGATTTTCTATAGATAAGTATATCATCAAAGAAAACCAACAAAAAGTTTTTAAGATGGGGTCAAAAAATTTGTTCATAAGGATTAGAAAATTCGAAGGAGCATTATTCAACTCAAAAGGCATGACCAAGAACTCATAGTGCCCATCATAAGTTCTAAAAGTTGTTTTGGTAATGTCATATTTTATTAATCTGATCTGGTGGTATCTTGATTTAATATCTAACTTTATAAAATAAGCCATTCCACGAAGCTCATCTAATAGCTCATCAATATTTGGAATAAGGAATTTATCATTTATTGTTATTTTATTTAGATATTTATAATCAGGACACATCCTCCAAGAATTATATTTTCTTCTCACCATCACTACTGAAGCTAAAAATGAACTCATGCTTGGTTAAATAATATCCAAATCCAACATGTCTAGTACTGTTTTCTCAATCTCCCTTTTTTTATTGATGAGGGTATCTATAAGGTATTTTATTAGGAGGAGTAGTTCTAGGTATTAGTTCGATTTGATGTTCATGATATCTATATGGAGGTATACCTTTAGGAATTTCTTGGAAGACCCTATAGTGCTTTTCAAATGTGCATCTTATTTACTCTGGAATATTTTCATCTTCCTTCTTAACTTCCATAGAATAAATTCAAACCCCAACTCCATTGCTACGATTTTGTAGGATATTTTCCATTCCATGAGAGATACTGACTTGAGAAGGTCTAGATTTTAACCCTTTGAGTTCATATTGAATTCTTTCCAATTAAAATATCATGAATAATTCATTATAGTTTGTAGAAATTGTAACTAATGTTCTCAACTGTTGAATCCCAACATCTACACCTCTAATGGGAATGCCATACATTGGACTTTCCAAATTATATTATTCCATACTTAGTTTAATGTTGTGGCATTTTCTCACAAAATCAATACTCCCTTCATTAACAAGCAAATCTTGAAAATTTGTCACTGGATATACAAAAACAATTGAGGCGCTCTACTAATCTTTTATCAATGAAGTTGTGGGTACTACCCAAGTCAATGAGAACTATAAAAATTTTCTTCTTAATGTTACCTACAATATTTAGGGTTTGAGGTGTTGACGACCCTGTCAATGCATGAGCATATATTTCACACCTATCTGAATCAATGTTGTGCACAATTTCAAATTCTATTTCCTACTCTTTTAAGTTGAGAAATTCTTCGTCATTTCTTTGTGTAGATAACTCCACTTCATCTTCATCATTATTTTCCAAAGTGAACAATTTTGTTTCTTAACATTTATTCCTTTATGATCATTCGTTGTTACAACCAAAGAATATTCCCTTTCTCTTCTTTCCTCCATTTCCTTCTGTGATATTCGAGTAGCTTGAAGTAAGGTTGTCTTATGAAACCCAAAATGATCTTTGCTTCATGCATATGCTCCAATGATAGAGTTGTGTGTAGCCTTATTCTTGGCTTGAATATGACAAGAAAATTCAATAGCTGCCATAATATTTTCAGAACGTTTTAGGAAAATCACATGTTTAATGTCTTCTTTTAATCCACCTATGTTAACTTCCAAACTTTTTTCATCACTTATGTTATCCACCCTTGTGACCAATACCTTAAATTCTAAATTATAATCTTTGATATCACTTAAGTACTTGATTGTTGTCAATCGTCTGAAGTATTCTTGTTCCTTGGAACTTTCCCATATTGTGATTCTAAGTCTCTTGTAAATAAACCCCAAGTACAATGATAAGAATGAGGCTTTCTTTTAACTACCCCATTGATAAGGTTTTATCTCAAAGTTCAAAGTTGCTATGTGAATCCTTACATTATCATTCATAATATTATGCAGTTCAAAACATTTCTTTATTTGGTTCACCTAGATAAAGATATTTGTTCCATAAAACTTCTTTAACTCAACCTTGGGAAGGTTCACTCCTTTTGGGAACCATCTATACGTAACTCCACTATTTGAGTTAAACCCCCCTTGAAAATGTTTATCATTGGAAAGTTTTTCAACTTGAATACTACCCTTATTTTCATGAGTCCCTTCAAACACCTTATCAATTTTAGGGAGCCTCCCATTTAAGGATTCTATAATATTTTGTTCCATTTGTTCCAACTTTACATCTGTATTCTATTCCAAATGTTCCATCTTTCTTTCCATCAATTCATTATTTTCATCTATCTTTATTTCCATTTCTATTTGAGTATTTATCAAATCAACATTTTTCACTGACCTATCATTCAATTCATTGATTTGAATGTCCAATTTGCACAACTGGTTTTGTATCTCCTCATTTTCTTCACGAGTCATGGAGGAGAGTTTTGGAGGTTTAATTGGTGAAGTAAATTTTGGATTTTTCTTTGAAGCCATGGAAAACAGTTACAGGGTCCTAAGGACAAGGGTGTTTCAAGTGCTATATCTCTCTGATACACATGCAGGGTCCAACAATGGTACTCGTCCCAATATCTTGGAGAAATAACTAAGGAGGCTCAATTGTTCCCTTAGTTGTACTATCTAACTACCAAAGCACTAGAGAGTGGTGTCTCCCAGTGTTGTTCTCAGTGTACTATAGAAACAAAATGACCGAATAACTTATCCAAGGTTGATTTCAAGAATACATAGGGGAATTTATATATACCCAAAGGCATGTGGAAGTGAGATTCCATCTACATGTATTGTATAATGCGGTACTACTCAAAGGATTACCAAGAGGGGTTACAAGGGTTTCCAACCAGGTGAAACCATGTGTTTCCAACCATGTGAAACCATGTGTATTATTCACAAACCACAATTTTACCTTCGTAATGATATATCATGTTGATCCATGTAGAAATCGGTGGCCACCCACCTATTCCACTCGCTCAAAACATGGGTTTCCACCTTGGCAGTTTTTCTACATTTTTTTGGGTCCTGAACTTCTGAGGTCGTTTTGAGGCCCTAAACAACATTTTTTGGGCACGATAGTGCCCAAATTATTCACAAATACATTGTTTGGGGAGTAAAAAATCTGTACTCGTTGGCTAGACCTTTCCGACAAGGTATAAAACACTGGAAACATAGATCGTATGCAAAAGTTATGCCCTTGGGAAGTTGATGTACCAACTACTCCCATCGGGGCCCACAAACCTTTTGGTGTTTCATCTTTCGGGGTTAGGGTTTTGGATTTTATTTATTTTAAAAACTCCTCTAGAGCCTTATTATAAACATCATCATATTCTTGTGAATGAGCGTAGCCATCACATCTCTTCTTAGAGATAACCTGCCACCATTCTAACATTGTAATTTTACAGTTTTTGTACATTCTCTCATTAACAAAAAGGTGTGCATTACTGTATTTTTGTGTTTATTGCAATATATTTGTATATTTCATTTTTATATCTCTGCCTTCATTTCATTCTCAAAACAATCTAGATCAGTGGTATCAGTGTAGACTACTCCTTTTTCGTTTCTTAGTGCATGTCCCTTACGAGGTTAGCATATGGAGAGTTGGGTCTCAAGATAGTTTCCCTTGAGGACAACCACTCTCGCTAGCTCAAGTGGCCTCCCATGGTGGGAGAGAAGAGGAATGATGGAGCAGAAGATCCCATCAATCTTTTGCTCGTGGAAGCCCTTGCGCAATGGAGGATTGAGATGTTGCCATGTTGGAGAATTTTTCTCAAATCCTTCAATGATTGTCCACAATAACAAACACATCTTTGTCAATAAGCCACTTTGGAGATGCTACATCATTCAAGGTACAATTTGATTTTCATATTCCTGTATTTGAAGTTCAGATCGATGCAAATGCTTTGGAAAAATGGTTAAATTTGCTAGAAAATTATTTCTCTGTTCACAATTTTTTCGACATATAAAAGATCACCTTCGTGCTCCTTAAGGATCTCCCCCATGTCAAATATTGGTGGGAAACTTACTGGGAACAAATTTCCATAGAGGAGTCTAGAATATTTGGGGCCAATTCCACTTGGGATTTTTTTATGGATGCGGTCAAGGAGTAATATTACCCTATGGGAAACTATGATGACCAGTACATGAGATGGACCACGCTGCATCAAAAGCAGGACCAAAAAGTGCCAGAGTTCACAAATACCTTCCATACCTTGCGCACCAAGTTGAGTATCAAATACTTTGAGTGACATATGGTTTTGAAATATTATGGGGCTCTACACAAGTACATCCAAACCAAAATGGAATTTTAGGACATTTCATCATTGGGAGTCGCTTATCGATATATTGTCAAAATCCAATAGAAATTAAAGAAACGAAACAAGTGGGATTTTAGGTCTACAAATCCACAAAAAACCAAAGTATGGTAGATGAATCCCTAACTCACAAAACAACCAACCTCAAGACAACCAGTCCAAGCCGCAAGAAAAGAAGAGAAACGAGAAGACGAAGAAGGAATCTGGGAAGTGGTGCGACTTCCACAAAATTCCTTGGCACAACATCGATGAATGTCACTCAAAACAATCATTGGTGGCCAAGATCAAAGAAATATATCAAAACCATGACTCGTACTCTGATTCAGACAATAATAAAAGGATATAGATAATTGATGCAGAACCCACTGCTACTATCGTGACCACAACAATCCAATCAGAAGAACCAGAGGATCCTCAGGAGGGAGAGTGCCTTTTCCATTCACAGATGTGGGTGAAGGGGAACTCGTTGCATTTTATTGTAGATAGTAGAATCTAGAAGAACCTCATCTCAACAAAGTTCGTCAAGCAGTTGGATTTTCCAATAAAACCACACCTGCAACCATACAAAATTGAATGGATCTGCTAGGGATAATATCTTCGTGTCAGCCAGCAGTACCACCTTTCATACAAAATAAATCCCTTCAAGGATGAGGTACTGTTTGATGTTTCCCCACTAGAAGTATGTGGTGTTCTGTTAGGCTAGCCATACATGTGGAGACATCATGCTCGTTATGAGTCTCAACCCCATAGCGTCATTGTTACTCTAGGGGGTCAACCCTACAAGAAATTGTTATACATCAAATTTCCACACCTAGGTACCTCTCCCTAAGTGTCGTAAAAGTGTCATATGCACCTTTTTAAGTGTGACATACACCTCGACACCATGAAATAACATATGTCACAATCCCTAGTCAATGTGGAGGAGAAATATATTATATGAAGGTCAAAATAATATGTGCACATGAATTAATTATTAATATTCATGAAAAGGAAATTAATTTAGTGTGAGAATCCACCTCACATTTGGTTTCCTATTTTTAAGGGGAGGTTGAGGATCTCATGGATGGTTGAAATATTTCCTCCTTAAAATCCTTGAGAGATATTTCCTCCCTAAAATCCTTAAGAGATATTTTCTCCCTAAATATCTTGGAGATCCCATTTTAGTGGATCTAATGAGTGATCCTCTCCATGGTGGTTAAGCCTCCAAATCCTATTTAATGAAGGATTTTCATGGAGAAGAGGGACAGATTAGAGGTATCAAACTTATGATATTGGGAGGAAGCTTTTGGATATCAAGCTTATGATCCTGGGACCATTGTGTAAGGGTTGGATGAAGAGGACTTGGAGAGGTTGTTGCAACTTCATTTACAGATTGTAAGTGTCTTTTTAATGTTCTCATTAATATATGCTTGACCTATTTCCTTCTAGTTTATATATCTTTACATATTCTTGTCTATTGTAGATGAATTTGTTTAATCTAGTATGCTAGAGTAGGAGTTTCCTTGTGTCTCTTTGATGTACGTGGTTTGCAAGTATCAAGTTGTAATGAGTTTGGAGATCAAGCTCAAATTGGAGCAGTGAGGACAAACACCAGAAATAAGTGCATCACACCATTTATCCATCTCTCTTTTTTCAACTAGTTAAGAAAATCTCAAAGGGATGTTAGTGTCCATTTCCATCTTTTTGTCTCGGTATTAGGGGTATAGAATCCTAGGGAAGATCTACCTGTCTGCATGGGGATTTTTCTGTAACAGAAATTGGTGACTCCACTGGGAAAGGACATTGACTTGTATGTCCTTGGATCATCTCTGCCTTTTTACCACTTTTAGATCATTTTTATTGTTTTTTCTAGATATATTTCCCTTTTCCCCTCTTCATTAACAATTTCACAAAATTCTAGGAATTCTGGGTGATTTTTTCTAAGTTTTAAGCCTCTATTCTGAGTTTCTGGGAAGGGTAGCGCTCCCCTGGAGTGTATATCAGAGCATTGGTATGTAATCATCGCTCCCCTGTAGTGTATATCAGAGCGCTACAACGCTCTATGCCCTTGAAAACATGAGCGTTAACTTCCTTTTTTGGTGATTTCTTCCTTTTTATGCTCAGTTTTTCCTAGTCTATCTTGCAAAGATTTTTTCCAAGAGTCTGTACTTTGTATTGTGGCTTTGTTTGGGTTGCTTTTGTTTTGAAGAAACTCGCTATTGATTTTAGTGTATCTTTGAAATAAAAAGTTTTAATTTCTTACTTTGCATTATATTGTGGGCATCTTTGCATTTGAAGTAGCAAAATTGCATGGTTTTTTACTTTTTTGGTCTTGAATCGTGTATTGGTGTACAGTCTCTTTGGCTCATTTCTGATATTGATATCGATGAGTTTAATAAAATTTTGGGATATTGTGCATCTGGGAATGATAAACATTTTCTCATTCTCGTAATATAGCTTTCATTGAAGTGAAATATTTGCATTGTTTAGAGTCGGTCAAAACATCATTTAATCCATGCCATTTTCCTCTTGAGTAACAACAGCTTAATACAATTTACACGTTAATTATAATCTACCTAGAAAATTTTATTTCTAGGTCTCTTTGCAACCTACATTAGATTAGTTATAGGGCTTTGGAACATGTGTGAAAGATAACTTTCCAAAGCTGTAAACAAACATAGAATCTTGAGTTAGAGAGCGATGAAATCCATTTACTACATTTTGTCCTGGGAAGCCCTTCTCACGAGGTCACATTAAGACCACTAGAGTTACTGACCTTGCTTTGTTGGTCTTGGTGTAGTGGTTGCACGTATTATTGGGGGTCACTTGATAAAACAACCATGTGCGGGCCTTCTCAAGTCGATTTCGGGCTCAGTTACCCTGCCCTTGTGAGTATATCAAACTGTCGATTATTTCCCCAAGAATCATTGTTGTATTTGGTAACCTTAGTGGCCTTTATTTAGGGTCAATACACGAGGTGATGGTGAAGGGGAAAGTCTTCATTGTACCTGGAATCGACGTTGGCCAAACTCACTTGGGATCCTTGGAGGGTAAATCCACATTTATTGTGTGGAATCTTGCACCAAGGCATAAGTCCATTACGCAGGTCGTAAATGCAACTTTTCCACCCGCTATATCTCATCCCCTTATTATATTGTTCCCACGATGTTGGATTTCATCACCAACTAGTGCGTTCATTGTGAGAAGGTTTTGTTTGTTTGTTTTCTTCCTAGATTTTTAGCATGTGTTGTTTGTTTTCCCTAACATACTCTAGGTTGGGTCTGTGTTTAATGATGTCAGTTCCCGGAATGACCAATGAAACAACCCTTGCTCTGGGGAAACCTTTTTTTTTCCTTCTTACGGAAACGTTGTTCCTCCTTACATCGCTACTTTGAGCCTTCCAGGTCTCACAATTGGGTTACCGGTATGGTTGTTTTCCATTCAAGTAATCCTGAATGCAGCAAGTGTTTCAGTTGTAAGCACTTTCCCCCAACAACATCAACCTCATGTTGATCCTTCACCTTCTTCACCAGTAATATCTTCTTTGCCTTCTTCACTTGCAAGGTCTTCTTCTGTTTCATATTCTTCGTCGAGTGAAAGCTCTGAAGCTAGTAACCCGGTGAATAAGAAGAAGAAGAAAAGGAATATTAAGAAGAAGAAAAATAAACAAGGGTCCAACCTTCCAACCGCTACCAGACATGTTGGATAACAATCAATTACTATTAATTGTTCTTGGAGTGTTGATGATGCCAATATCACCCAAACAACCCATAAGCCCAAGTACCCTTGCAGGCTTTGTAAGGGTAACCACTTTCTGAGGGATTGCCCTGGTCTCCCCAAGGTCTTAGAAATGTGTTCTTCCACGTCATCAGCCCTTATGGGACATTTTGGTGACACCCCATCAGCTAGTGACATTAAGGTTGGTAAGAAGAAGTGAACTGTAAAATTTCCATTATTGTTATGCGAAGTGATCATTACTCTCACATTTTCCCTCGTATGGATGGGGCTTATTATATTTTGGAAAATCTTCAACTTTTAACTGGTTATCATAATATTTCTTCCAAATTCTCATTAGTTGATAGATTGGTCAATCTGGTTCCATCCCTGATCAGTCCAGTTGATCAGGTGGTCAATCTGGTTTCATTCTCGGTTGAACCACTAACCCAAGTAGTTGATCTAGTTCCCTCATCGATCAGCCCCACTCTTCATCTGAACAATGAAACCCAAGTAGTTGATCTATTTCCTTCATTGATCAACCCCACTCTTCATATGAAAAATGAAGCCCAAGTAGTTGATCCAGTTCCGTCATCGATCAACTCCACTCTTCATCTGAAGAGTGCCAAAGTGGTCAATCCAGTTCCATCATTGATCGATCCCACTCCTCCCTTGAGGAGTTCCAAATTGGTTTATCCAGTTTCATCATCGATCAATCCCACTCCTCCTCTGAAGAGTGACAAATTGGTCTATCTAGTTCCACCATCGGTCCTTCCTACTCCTCCTTTGAAGAGTGAAACCAAAGTGGTCGATCTGGTTCCGTCATCGGTCGATCCCACTCCTCCCTTGAAGAGTGCAACCAAAGTGGTCGATCTGGTTCTATCATCGGTCAATCCCACTCCTCATTCAAAGAGTGAGGATGTCACTCAGGTCTACCTCGTTAATACTAATTCACCCGAACAAGGGGGCACTCTACCCATCTCGATGGCACCCCCTTCATGCAATCAAATGATTTCTATTATTTGGAATCATTTAAAAGAACCATGTCTTCCCTCGTACGTTCCTTTCCAAATCATCATGCAGGTTTGTGATAGGATTATTCGTAGCACTGTAATAGACTAAGATTCTTCTATTAGCATCTTATTCAAAATGCTTGGCAAGATTTTGGTTCCCCGCAGCTTGCGCTCGTGACTCAGAATCTGTTGACCTTTGACAGAAGAGTTAGTCAACCTTTAGGGATCCTTCCTTAGTTTCTAGTTACTTTGGGAGGAAAAATGTTCTACATCGATGTGATGGTAGTTCACGACCCCTTGGACTTTAAATTGTTCCTTGTGCGAGACTATGTCTACATTATGAGATATTTTGTGTCCACTCTCTTTCGAGTGATGTGTTTCCCTCACAACAGAAACATAGTAACGATCGACCAACTTTCATTCATTGACCCTGATCTGATGGTAAACCATCCACCTTCCATGAACGATCCGTACATGGCAGTGATGTCCGTCCCACCATAGGTCAATTATGTAATGACCTGCCCCATGTGTTCAACCCCACACTAGAGGGAACCTCTCCCTTCACTTGAATTAGATCCGGTAGTTGACATGGTCATATATTTGATAGGGATATTAGCGCCAGATCTCCCTACCCTTATAGAGGTTGTCAAAATGTATTCCTTCCAGAGTTTTTTTATTCCATCTAGCGAAGAACTCTTGGAAGCCATGGCTAACGTTTTTCCCTTGACATGTATTCCTTCCAGAGTATTATAGTCTTGGAAGCCTTGATCAAGGAGAGTTCATGAACATAGTTTTCCTCTCTGTAGCAAGCTCGTTAAAAAATTAAACAAAAAAATGGGGATTGAACCCAGAGCCATGAGCATAGTCTTTATTCTCTGTGGAAAGCTCGTTAAAAAATGAAACAAAGGTCTTGAGCATAGTTATTTTCATGTTTCCAGCTCGTTAAAAAATGAAACAATCACCTCTCCCGTTGAGTCGAGTATTTCAATAGATCTCGTAGATTTTGAGTCCAGTCTTTTGCTAGATCTCGTAGATGTTGATTCGAGTGTTTCATTAGATCTCATAGCAAAACCTGCCATTCATCTACCCTTATCCTTTTTCTCTATCTAGTACAGAAATTGGTGACAACCTCAAAGTCTGTGAATGAAATGAAGCTTGGGGGGGAATATCTCCAGCCTTTGATTATCATTCTGGAGTTAAGCTGCTATCTTTTCAAGCTGGGGGGAGAGTACCAACCGTCCATGGGTACCCCTACCTTTGGAAATTACATTGGGAATTTAAAAGTATAAGTTTAATTTTGTTTCAAGCTTGTGTAAAAATGAAACCAATACCGAGCTTAGTCTTTGTTCTTTCTCGTGCTTGTAAATACATGATAATGTAACTGAGTATACTTTTATCACTTTTTTAGACTCTTAAAGGTTATACGAAAAAGGAACCCCTTGGAGTCTCCTTTAAGCTCTTTTCAGACTCTCTAAACATGAAAAGTTTGTCGAGTGATCTTGCTTCCTTTCACACTCATTAAAAGGTTTGAAAGGGCATCTTTCAAGTGGTATTTTATCACTTTTTCAGCCTCGCGAGACTAAAATTATGAAAAAGTACAGCCCTGGAGTCACCTTTAAGTTCTTTTCAGACTCTCTAAACATAAAAATCCATCGAGTTTTACTTCTCTGGACTCGCTAAACTACACATTGAAGGGCCCATATGGGGATGAACCCTTACTTCTTATATTTCATTAAACAAAGGAAGAGGAACCTACCGAAGGTGAGTTCTATCGAGCATGTGTTACCCTCCTCATGCTCGTTAAATTAAAAAGAGGTACTCATCTATCTGGGTGGGGGGGAAATTGAAGGAAGTGGGTCAAGTTTTTGAGAATCCTTTATGGAAGTTATTGTCGCCCTTGAACATGATACATTTTTGCGTCTCTTCTTACATTTGGGTAATCTTCTTGTCTCTAATTCATACCAATTCCATGTGTCTCCATATTTTTTCATCCAGTTGAAGAGTGCTCTTATTTTCGTCACATTACATTCTTGGTACTCGTCGAGTCAATGCTACCAAGTCAGTTGGCGTGCCTCATCATGTTCAAGGGAAGTTTCATTTCAAACCATCCATCTGTAGTATTTCTAGTTTCCATTTCCTGTGTCATTCCATACTCATTCGATTCACCATATTACATCACTTTCCTGTGTCAGTTTCATATCGATGATGGGGGATACATCAAGGCCCTCCTTCGACGAGTATTTTCGTGTCGAATTCAACACATCATATGGGAATTAGACTTGGAACCATTTAGTATCTTGGGACCTACATGCCTCAATGGCAGACCTCCTCGCCTCCGACAATAGGTTTACATCATTGACCTCTAATCGAATGATTCCATGAATGTTCGACTGCAGCTCATTTATTCACATTCGTTGAATTGTACTAGGGTACCTTGGGAGTCATTGACATCATTAGTGATTTCCCTCGCACTTGTTAACGATTTACCTCAATGAACTAATCAAGTGTTTTCTGCCATATTTGAAATCAAAACATCTATTCACATGGCTAGATTTGTGCAACATTGGTATTGGGACGAAGACCTTGGGTTGAGCGTTCACTATGTTATCTACTTTTCCCAAGCTGCGAAGGAGATCATTTGAGCATGTTGATATATATATTGTTACATGCATCCACATTGTATTGGTCTGTGGCTATGTTTTATCATCTCATAGCTCCACTGTGTATTTATCGTGGCTACGATCAGTTTATGTCATGGAGGTATGGATCCACATTGTATCTTTGGTGGCCATATCCTTAGTCAATATTTTTCATGGATCTGCAATGTATTGGTCGATGGTCGTGCTTTGAGTCATCACGTATTACAAGCATAGGTATGCCTGCTGATCCAGGTGGATATCGGTGGCCACCCACCTTTTCCAAATGGCTCAAAATAGTTTTTTGGCCATTTTGGCAATTTACTATTTTTAGCAGGTTTTAACTTCTAGGGCCATTTTGAGGGTCCAAATGAAGGTTTTTCGAGATCAAGGTTATAAATGATATCCAAAGGAATATTGAGCCCCCAAAATGAATCTCCTCAACAATATCTTTCCAACGAGCTATCACACGCCTAAAATGGAGATCCTATGCAAAAGTTACGACCCCGGGAAGTTGATGTACTCACTTACCCAAACGGGGCCCACATGACTTTTGGCACTTCATCTCCTAGGGTTAGGTTTTTGGATGTTTAGTACTTTTGGCATTCCTTATTATTGTAAAAAGGCCTCCAGAGCCTCATTGTAACCATCTTCTTGCGAATGCGAGTAGCCGTCACATCTATTCTCAGAGATAAGCTGCCACCATTCTAGCGAGTCTTTCACTCTGTATTTTTACAGTCTCTGTACATTTCTCTGATTAATAGAAATCGTGTATTACTGTATATCTATGTTTATGGTTGCATCTCTGATACATTTATGTTATATTATTGAATATCTGCAATATCTCTGTGCATTTCTTTATTATATCTCTGCTTTCATTTCGTGCCAAAAATAATCTGGATCAGTGGTATTAGAGCAGGCTACTCTTGATCATTTTTCAGTGCATGTCCCCAACGAGGTCCGAGTATAGCAAGTTGGGTCTCGAGCTTGTCTCTCTCAAGGACAATCACTCTCGCACACCCAAGAAACCCTCAATGGTGGAAGAAAAGAAAAACGATGGAGCAGACGATCCTATCAGTCTGTTGCTTGAGCAAGCTCTCACGTGAC
>ML826979.1:39657-55688 GCA_009831015.1 Picea engelmannii
CGAATGCGAGTAGCCGTCACATCTCTTCTCAGAGATAAGCTACCACCATTCTAGCGAGTCTTTCACTCTGTATTTTTACAGTCTCTGTACATTTCTTTGATTAATAGAAATCGTGTATTACTGTATATCTATGTTTATGGTTGTATCTCTGATACATTTCTGTTATATTATTGAATATCTGCAATATCTCTGTGCATTTCTTTATTATATCTCCGCTTTCATTTTGTGCCAAAAATAATCCGGATCACCTGCCTCGAAAATGGAACATATATTAATATTGTTTGATGGTTTCTTGCATCTTCTTCTAGGTTCTCCAACTCCACGCCTTTGCATTGAAAAATTGTAAAGTGTTTCGGCCATCATTTTCTTTTATGACCCCACACTTTAGGGGGCACACTGTTACACATCAAATTTCCACACCTAGGTACCTTGCCCTAAGTGTCGTAAAAGTGTCATATGCACCTTGCTAAGTGTCGCATACACATCGACACCATGAAATAAGATATGTCACAATCCCTAGTCAATGTGGAAGAGAAATATATTATATGAAGGTCAAAATACTATGTTCACATGAATTAATTATTAATATTCATGAAAATGAAATTAATTTAGTGTGAGAATCCACCTCACATTTGGTTTCCTATTTTTAAGGGGAGGTTGAGGATCTCATGGATGGTTGAAATATTTCCTCCTTAAAACCCTTGAGAGATATTTCCTCCCTAAAATCCTTAAGAGATATTTTCTCCCTAAATATCTTGGAGATCCCATTTTAGTGGATCTGATGAGTGATCCTCTCCATGGTGGTTAAGCCTCCAAATCATATATAATGAAGGCTTTACATGGAGAAGAGGGGAAGATTAGAGGTATAAAACTTATGATCTTGGGAGGGAGCTTTTGGATATCAAGCTTATGATCTTGGGAGCATCGTGTAAGGGCTAGACAAAGAGGACTTGGAGAGGTTGTTGCAATTGCATCTATCGATTGTAAGTGTCCTTTTAATGTTCTCATTAATATATGCTTGGCCTATTTCCTTCTAGTTTATGTATCTTTACATATGCTTGTCTACTGTAGATGAAATTGTTTAATATAGTATGCAAGACTAGGAGTTTCTTTGTGTCTCTTTGATTTCTGTGGTTTGCAGGTATCAATTTGTGCAAACGATTTTGGAGATCAAGCTCAAATTGGAGCAGCGAGGACAAACATCGGAAATAGGTGCATCACGCCCTTTCTCCCTCTCTCTCTTTTCAACTAGTTAAGCAAATCTCAAAGGGATGTTAGTGTCCATTTGCATATTTTTGTCTCAGTATTAGGGGTCAAGAATCTAAGGGAAGATCTACCTGTCCACAGGGGGATTTTTCTGTAACAGATACCAGAGGTAGTTCTTACTATTGTGCCGAAAAAATAGTGCCGCAAAGTAATCTCTCATACCACAAATTTTATCCTCTTCACAACCTGGTCAGAAGAGAAGGACACTACAACCACTGCAACCTCATCCCAAGACCCTTATATCCAGTATAAGTAGATCGAAAAGATTGTAGAAGAGCACAAAGAGATTCCTACTGCACCTATGTGGGTGCCTCCACAATGTTGAGTCAAACTAAGTTATGATAAATCCCTTCATGTTATTCTTGCTTCATCTTCACCAATAGAGTCCTCCCACACTCTGACAAATCATGCAACCATATTGGTTAAACAAAACCAACCCCTCCAACAACAAATTCATAACAACCTGCAATAAGCTAAGCATGACAACTTCTTCAATAAGGCAAGTAGCTCACCAAGGTTCAGATTCAACAAAATCTTCCCCGGGGACTTCACACAATGGAGACCATTGCTTCCTAAGGGGGGAGGATTTATCCAGGTGGAGATTGGTGGCCACCCATCTATTCCACTGGCTCAAAACATGGGTTTCCACCTTGGCAGTTTTTCTATGGTTTTTCGGGTCCTGAACTTTCGAGGTCATTTTGAGGCCCTAAACGATGTTTTTTGGACATGACAACACCCAATTTATAGATAAAGGAATCATCCGGGACAAAATAAATATGTACTTCTCAGCTAGAAATTTCCGACGAGGTATAGAACACCCCAAATAGATATCATATGCAGACGTTATGCCCTTGCAAAATTGACGTACCAACTACCCCCATTGGGGCCCGCAAACCTTTTGGTGTTTCATCTTCCGAGGTCAGGGTTTTGGATTTCCTTTATGTTAAAAAAGCCTGTAGAGACTCATTGTAAACATCATCATTTTCTTGTGAATGAGCGTTTCCATCACATCTCTTCTCATAGATAAGTTGTCGCCATTCTAACACTCTGTAATTTTACAGATTTTGTACATTCTCTCATTAATAAAAAAATGTGGATTATTGTATTTATATGTTTATTGCAATATCCATGTATATTTCATTTTTATATCTCTTCCTTCATTTCGTTCTCAAAATAATTCGGATCACCTGTGATATTTAAATACATCAGAACACGTCTCTAAAACAAAAGAGCTTGCTAACCACGAAAAAAGCTCTTAAAATCACTAGAAAATAACTTGTGCAAAAACACTAACTTCCACAGAAAATATATCATAAAATGTAATGATTCAAAATATGAATTTTTTTCCACGTGTACTTCATTATGTAAACTTGGATTCTAAAAATTTCAAAGTCTGAAACTTCACTGAAAAAAACTTACAACAAAAATTCCAAGATAACAGATTTCAAGATTAGTCACAAACCTTGTCTTCCATGGAATACATCTATGAAATTATAGTGAACCATAAATTGAAATTTTGATCACCTATACTATGAAATTTTTCCCTAATATCCACAAAATTTCATTGTTTGAAACTTCCTAGAAAAAAAATTATATTGAAAATTTCAAGATGACTTGTTTAAAACTGATTTCAGGATGAGTCACAAACCCTATCTTCCATAGGCTATATCTTCAAAAGTATAATGAATCAGAACCTAAATTTTTTACCAAGCATACCATGATATGTCTCCCGAGTAACCTCCAACGTTCATTGTCTGAAGCATCACAAAAAAACATTTATAGCAAAAATTCCAAGATAACTCTCTTGAAGTAGCAAAACCCTAGGATCGATGCTCTTGATGCCAAATGTTATGAACCAAGTGCCTTGAAAATGATTAAAAGTCAATGAATACAATCCACTTCAAGGGGAAAACCTCCTTTTAAAATATATCCAATTCACAAGACAATATATGATGATATTAATACTAGGTCTCCATGGTATATATATAGGAGACATAGGGTACCCTTATAATAAAATGGTACAATGAAATGTTATAGTCGACCTACTAATATAAAAAATAAACTAATAATGAATGCTTATTAGGGCCTTAACATAGGGGCCCAAGGACCTTAACATACCATGTGGTATTCCTAACTAGGTCTATAAATCCAATTATATTCCATGAAGTAAATTTCATTGATAACCATCTCCTTGTTATCCCTAGCATGCGACACTTGGTAAGAATTCAAAGTCACCACACTTGATAACCAATCTTTTCTTACATGTGATTTCACCTAATTCATGACCAGACTATAGTTCCTAAGGGGAAAATACACTTGACCGATCCTTTCTTATGTGTGCTCTCACTTATTCACGATTGTAGGTATAGGTATGTGGATTGGGAGTTTAGATGCATACACGACGCTAGAGAGATTGTTGGAGGTAATACAAGATCGGGTGATTTATATTCTCAATCGGATAGTGGATGAAAATTCAACAAGCATATGGAAACAAGGTTGGATAAAGGATAATTTAGGGTTAGAAAGAGATTTAGCATAAGCATGGAACACACATGTAGGCAATTTGACTAGAAGCCATGTTAGAATATGGGAAGAAGGAGTTTATACTGCTTGGTCAAGAAACCTAAACTTGGGTGTGTGCATAGTGCAATGACGGTACCGTGCTATTTTTCATTCAAGGGCCGATCAACCAAAATTATGGTGGAATATATTATGAAGGATAGAGGCCCCAAATAAAAAACACATTTTCATGTGGTTGTCCATAAAAAAATAAGGCTCTAAGATGGGAGATTATGGAGAAAAGAGTTAGACAAGCCTTAAGAATTTGTATTCTCTATAGAGATAGTGAAGAAACAATAAATCACTTGTACATTCTAAGAAAATTTGGCATGAAGTGGAGGTTGTAACCAGAGTTAAGGATGGATAGATAGGTGATTCAATGGAGGATTGTTTAAGTTGTTGGATGAACAAAAATGAACTAAAAGAATTCCAGGCAGTGCCTTGCTTGACTATATGGGGATTTTAGTTGGAAAGGAACTCAATGGTATTAGAGGAGAGAATTATTCTACCCCTTGAATGTTACCTATAAATCAAAGCAATTACTTCAACCTATTGAAGGAATGTAAGTAAAAAAAGATAGTAAACTTGTGGGTCTGGCTATAAATAAAAGCCATGTGTGGGGATTCTTTGATCAAGAGACACAAGGCCAATAGAACTACACTAGTGTTCGGGGTGTTACATTTTTTCCCATATATTCATTATGTAAAATTTAAAGTAGGTTTAGGGATCCCGAGGATTAAATAACAATGCATATTCTTGGCCTTGAAAATCCTTCTAAAAAAGTTACGGAAATGAACATCAAACGATTACAATTTTATGGAGACTCTAGTTTGGTTATTTAGTGGATGAAGGGCACTGTTACATCTTAAACATATCCCTGAGGCCCATAGGAGTTCAACTAAAGGAGGTGGTTTCTCTATTTGAATTCATCTCATTCACACATGTTTATAGAGAGAAAAATGTAGAAGTAGATGTGTTATCAAATAAAGGACAATAGGTAGCCAAAGGGTTGGTGATTATGGAGGAAGTAAAGGATGGAATTCACACTATCTATGAAACTTGAATTTGATATGTTGTATAAGGAGAAGTTTAATGTCTCTCTTTGTCTTTACTTAACATTGTTATAGCTTTTACATTCCTGGTTCTATGTTCCTAAAGTATTAGAAATCATAAAGGGCCTATTTCCAACAGATTTTAGGCAAGGTTTAAATGCCTTGCATGGACAATATACGTATGATATTTGAATGATGATGGCGTCCACCTAGGCACCTACCTCAGCAGGTCCCGCGCCTGACCTCCCAGTCTTAAGGATCGTTCTAAATTACCCTCGAGCCAGAGTGGCTCTTTTGATTCTCCCCTGGAATCCTTATTAAGAATTTGACCCACAGGTCTGTCTCGCTCGTTACAGCCCTTAGGCTTGGTCCCTTCTCCGTTCTCAACAGAAAATCACTATCAGGTTTTGGGGTTTTCAAAATCTTGATGTCGTGACCCTTTGGTTCCCGATTACCCGATCTCCGCTTTCCCGATATGCTCCCTATGCACTTTAGTCCCCCCTGGCTATGCCCCAGTCATGTGGCATGTCTTGATATGACCACAGTCTTACCTTTTGTCGGGATTCGGGGTTTCGAATTCTGAAATGCACTAAACCTCTTGTCCAAAGAATCCTCGATTTCCCGATGCTTGAATTTCCAATGGTTGACTTTTCCTTTCGGGAAATTTCCCGAAAGCTTCGATCTCGGCCATGCGTCCTCAAGGATGGACGGTCCTCACCATTTCGGGATTTTCACCGTGTAAATTCCCGATGCCTCGTTATGTTGAGGTGATGTCAGCAGGGTCCCACACAGAACTCTCCTCTTTTCGGAAAATCGGAGTTCGCGATTCCGAACTGCAAGTTCCCCTTGCCTCCAGGACTCACAAAATGCCAATCCCCGACTTTCTTCTAATTTCTAACACAAGTCCCAAGTGGATGGATAGTTCAGATTAACCCTCGGGGTTTTGCCAACTGCAAAGCCAAAACCCTTACCTATGTGAGTCTCGATGGTCGAAATGCCAATGGGCTTCCGATCTCCCCATGTGTCCCAATCGATGGACGACTTCGATCGTTTATGGGGTTTCCAACATGGATTTTCCCGATCTCTTGCTCACAGAACTCCCGATTTTCCGAATCCTGAAACTCCGATGGAGTCTTACCTTTCGGGACTTTTCCCAAGATCTTAGATCTTCATCACGTGTCCCCTTAAGATGGACGATCCTAATTCAACCTCAGGATTTCGAGACTTTCAATGCCCTTATGACACAATTTCTTTGTCAACTTGAAACCCCAGTCGCCGAAACGCCGATGGGCTCTCGATGATTGCCACCTGTCTCCTCAAGATGGATGACTCGGATTGATTCCGGGATTTTCACTATGAAAATTCTCGATCACTCGTCCTCATGATTCCCGATTTCACAAATGCCGAAATTCCGATGGCCACACCGGAATTTTCCTTCTCCCGTTCACGACGTTTAAACTTCGTGCAACTCTCGGTCAATCCAACGGCTGACGGGTATCTATGTGAAGATCCGACGGTCCACAATCTCCAGAGCTTGAACTCCGGATGCTACCATAACCTCCTCACTTCTCTGGCAGATCTGATGGCTAGCGGGATTTCTCTAATCCTCCCCACAGATTCCTGACCGTTGGTTTCTTCCCTTTGATGATTTCTATGAAGGAAAACCAAGAACTCTTCCCTGGACTTGTCCGCTTGCGCTACAACCTTTCTATGCTCCTCTACGTTTTCAAAGGCCTTACTCCTCCTGAGCTTCTCACAACTTCAACCTCAAAGAGGATCCTTGCACGCACTCCTCGAGACGGCCTCCAACCACTCTCAGGTGTTATGTACTTCGACTCTCCGCACACCTGCTGCAGCAGTCCTTCGATATTTTGCTCAGGTTCACAACCCTGAGACTCTCCTTGGCCTGCGCACTCCTAGCACGGCCCCTATGCCTAGTTGCACTCTGAGGGAATGAGAACAAGGGCTACCTCTCCTTAGCTTTCAGAGACAACCCTCTGAACTCCTTGTCGACGCACTCATTGCGGACAATTCAACTGCACTCCTTGCAGGAATCTTGCTCAGACAGAGAAACAATTGAAACTCATTCCTTCTTCCTTCCAGACGTCAAACTCAGACCATGAAATCACATACATAGCATATAAAAGTAAATGTATAACAGGAAGCAAACATTCATGAGCATATCATTAAGCATCAATACACAGGGAATAAACACAAAACCATGAATTTGAATCAACCTCTTTCTATTAATCCAAATATCAGTACATGGGTGTTCTTACACAACTCTCTGCTTCTCTTCTATGCTCCAATGCTTCTAACTATGTTACAATACACAATGAGGGTGCCTATATCCGTTTTCCCTCCACTCCTTCTAAAACTGTCTAATATAATATTTGATTCTACCTATTTATTTCATCTCAACATAAATGCCTCTATCTACTTCAGACGAGAGCGGGACGCTCAAGGTCTGATTACAATACATCAATACGCCTCTCCTTAACTATCCCATTTAAGTTTGGCGCATCCACTCTTCAAAAGTTTTAAACAATTTAACATATGCTCGAAATGTGTGGCGCTTGCCCCCACGCTCGCTTGATGTTGACAATGCTCCTGCATCATACTCCCTCGCTTGAAAATTTTCATGGGATCCTGTCCATGAGCTCTTGCACGGTCTGTCCATGCTTTTGAATCATTGCTTCATTCTCCCAGCTGGCATCTTCAACTGGATGGCCCTTCCACTTGAGAAAATATTCGAAGTATTCTTTCCTTCTGGTGTTCTTGCCAATTTTTTATCTAGTATGCTTTCCATTTGTGGCTTCTCTGCAACTGGCATCTACTTTTTCCACTGAATCTCTGGTTGTTCATCACTTGTTCCTACTTCCTTAGCTTTGTATGGGTACAAATATGAGACATTGAATATCAGAGAAATTTTGATCCCATCGGGTAATTCAATCTTATAAGCATTTGCCCCAAATTTCTTCAAGACCCTACATGGTCCAATCTTCTTCATCTTCAATTTATTATACGTTCCTCTCAGAAACTTTTCCTTTCTCAAATGTGCCAGAACCAGATCACCAACCTCAAACTGAAGTTGTCTTCTATGTTGATCTGCTCTAGGCTTGTACTCCTGATTTGAATTCTGCAATCGCTCCTTCACCTGGCTGTGAAGTTCCTTCATTGCTCCTGCGAAATCTTTTGCACTAGCACTCCTAGTTGCAGTCTATTCTGAATCCCTCAACTCAGAAATTCCTCTCGGCTGCATGCCATAGACAATCTGAAATGGACTCTGCCCTGTGCTTTTGTTTACTGAGTCATTATAAGCGAACTCTGCCTATGGTAATACATTGTCCCACTGGCTGTGGTGTTCCATCACCAGGCTCCTCAGCAAGTCTCCCAGACTTCTGTTCACTACTTTTGTCTGTCCATCCGTCTAAGGATGATAAGCTTAACTAAAAGACAAGTTAGTTCCCAGCTTCTTCCATAAGGTCCTCCGGAAGTGCCCTATGAACTTCGTATCTCTATCCGAAACTATACTCCTTGCTAAGCCGTGAAGTCGAATGACTTCTTTGAAAAACAGGTTCGTGATGTGAGTCGCGTCACTGGTTTTCTAACATGGGATAAAGTGTACCATCTTGGAAAATCTATCCACCACCACAAAGATCGAATCAAATCCTCTTTGCGTCCTTGGCAACCCCAATATGAAATCCATGCTAATTTCATCCCACGACTTCTCAGGTATGTGTAATGGTTGATAAAAACCTGCATTCTGCTTCCTTCCCTTCGAATGCTGGCAAATTCTGCATCTGTCTACAAATCTCTTGACCTCTGATCGCATCCCTGGCCAAAAGTATGATTCGCTCAGCTTTGCGAATGTTTTTTCATGACCGAATTGTCCGACCAATCCTCCACTGTGTTTCTCCTTCAGCAGATTCTCCCTCATGGAGCAATTCAGAATACATCGTTGATTGCCCTTAAACAACAATCCTTCCTGGATCATGTATTCGGCCCATTTGCTGCTATCTCTGAGAACTGGATTCTCAGCTGCTTCATACGCTTCCTTAAAGTCTTGATCATCAGTGTACATGTTCCTGAGATCATCAAAACCCAATGTTTTGACTTTGAACTCCTGCAATAGCAAACACTTCCTACTCAAAGCGTCAACAACTTTGTTAGCAGTACCAGAAATATGTTTAATCACAAAAGTGAAATTCTGCATATATTCAACCCATTTTACATGTCTCTGATTCAACTTTTCTTGTTGAGTCACAAACTGCAGTGCATGATTATCACTGTATAAGACAAATTCTTTCGGAATAAAGTAATGCCTCCATTTCTTCAATGCCTGTATCATAGCATAGAACTCCTTATCATACGTGGAGTACTTCAATTTCGCTTCGTTCAGCTTCTCGCTGAAATACACTATCGTCCTATCTTCCTGACTCAAGACTGCTCCAATCGCAAATCCACTTGCATCGCATTTCACCTGAAATGTCTTCTGGAAATCCGGCAACACCAGAATTGGTTGTTCCATGATCTTACTCTTCAACAAATTGAAACTTTTCTCAGCCTCTTCAGTCCAGTGAAAAGATTTATGTCTTTTCTTTACTGTATCCATCATCGCTGCACTGACTCCACTGAAATTCCTAAAGAACTTTCGGTAGAAACTAGCCAACTCGTAAAAACTTCTCACCTCAAATATGTTCCTCGGTGATGGCCAATTTTTTATTACCTCCACCTTATCTGGATCCATCCTCAACTCATCTGCAGAAATAACAAACCCCAAGTAAATGAGCTCTGTCTTCATGAATGCGGACTTCTTTATGTTTATCAGCAGCTTCTCTTGCTGTAATCTCTTCATCACAATGGCCAAATGCTTCAGATATTCAACCTTCGTTTTACTGAAAATCAGTATATCATCTAGATATACGATAACAAATTTTCCGATGAACTCCTTCAGGACTTCGTTCATCAACCTCATGAAGGTACTTGGTGCATTTGTTAAGCCAAATGGCATAACAAGCCATTCATACAACCCTTCATTTGTTTTGAATGTTGTCTTCCACTCATCACCTTCCCTCATGCGAATCTGGTGATATCCGTTTTTCATATCAATCTTTGAAAAATACTTTGCTCCACTCAAGCAATCCATCAGATCATCCATCCTCGGCAATGGAAATCTGTACCTGATGGTTATCTTGTTAATGGCTCTTGAATCAGTGCACATCCTCCAGCCTCCGTCTTTCTTCGGACTGAGTACTGTTGGAACAGCACACGGACTCAAGCTCTCCCTCACCAAACCTTTGTCCAGCAACTCCTGGACCTGCCTTTTAACCTCTTCATTCTCTTGCGGCGTCAATCTGTACGCGAGTTTGTTTGGCAAACTGGCTCCTGGTATGAAATCAATAAGATGGCTCACACTTCTGATCGGTGGCAACGAACGAGGTAATTCGTCCACTACTATATCGGTGAACTCTTCCAGCAGTTCCTGAATTTCTCCTGGTAAATCATTTACCCTTGTGATGGTCAAAACAATCTTCGGTTTCCTGACCACAAAGAATTGCGGTTCCTCCTTCTTCTTAACCTCTGTAAGAAGTTCCTTCCTATTCATGAGAAGTACAGTGTTGCTTACTTCCAGTTTCACCTCTTTATCTTTGATTGGAAGCAACATGTGAGTTCTTCCATTCTTTTCTAGGGTGTACGTGTTCATCTTCCCATCATGAATCACATTTCTGTCATATTGCCATGGTCTACCCAACAATAAATGACAAACATCCATAGGAATAACATCACATAATATCTTATCATTATATCCTCCTATCTTAAATTCAACTAAACATTGTTTAGTGACATTTACCTGATGTCCTTTTTGTAGCCATGAAACATTGTATGGACTTGGATGTTCAATCGTCTCCAGCTCCAGCTTTTCTACCATCTCGGTTGAAACAAGATTATCTGTGCTACCACTGTCTACGATGACCTTGCATACCCGGTCCTTGGTTTTGCAAGCAGTCCGAAAAAGTCTAGTCCTTTGCACTGAACTCTCCACCTCCTTCTCGGGTGTCAAAAGGCCTTTCCGCATCATCAGTGATCTTCCACCTTCAGCATCTTCTGCCTCAACATCTCGCCTCTGTGTTTCGGCGATGTGAGTCTCTCCACCCTCTTTCTTTTTATCAGGACACTCATAAGACTTGTGCCCATTCTTTCCACATGTGAAGCATGTAATTACTCCACCTCTGCCTCTTCCCCTACCTCTAGTACGAGGAAAAGTATTATTATCAGCATACCCTCCTCTTTGCTCTATATGTTGTCCTCTCTATTCAGCATATTGCCCTCACTGTGAGCTTCCACCTCTCTCAGTTCTTTTGTATTTAGGCTCAGACCCGAACTTCCAGTCCTCCTTAGGCTTCTAATACTTATCCTGGGTAACTGATTTGCCTCTGGGCTGACTTCTGCCTCGGCCTCTTTGACTCTGCTTTTGGCTCAGCTTCTCTTCCACTTTTAGAGCCATCTGATAAGCATCTTCCACCGTTCGGATGGTCAACATACTCATCTCATCCTGAATCTCATATCTCAGGCCATTCATATACCTGGCTACTTTTTCATCATTGCTTTCACGATGACCTACTCTGATATTCAACCTATAAAATTCCTCAGTATATTCCTTGACTGACATCAGCTTCTGTCTCAGGTTCTGCATTCTCCTGAACAGAGTAATCTGGTAGTCCCTGGGGATGAATTTTGCTTTCATCTTTGCAATCATCCTGTCCCAGCTCTTAATTTTTTGCTTGCCTTGGCAATGCCTGTCTGCTTGTAGTTCATCCCACCACAGTGTTGCATGTCCTTTCAATCTAGTGACAACATACTTGACTTTTTTGTCCTCTTTGACATCTTTGTAGTCGAAGTAAGTTTCTAGAGCTCTAATCCAGTCTAGAAGCTCTTCTACATCCAGATTTCCCTCATAAACTGGAATGTCCATTTTCGCCTTTGCACCCATTCTTGCAACAACTTTAAGCAAACGCTCATTTGTTGCATCTTCTGTTGTGATTTCTTCTTCTCCATGTCCAGCATCATCTTCATTTTCGGACTCACTGATATCTCCTACATCAGCTGTGCGTTTTTGTCTTATCTCCACGTCCATAAGTCTGGTGCGTATGTTATGCAGATCTCTTTCTACTTCTGGAGTCTGCACCTGCCTACCCCTTCCTCTGGACATCTCCCTTTCCTCCTCTGGATCGGGTGATTTTCTATCTCTCCTTCTCGGCGGCATGGTGAATCTTCCTTCTTCCTGCTACAGAAAGCAAAGAAGCTTTTCTAGGTTCTGATACCACTTGATGGCGTCCACCCAGGCACCTACCTTAGCAGGTCCCGCGCCTGATCTCCCGGTCTTAAGGATCGTTCTAAATTACCCTCAAGCCGGAGTGGCTCCTTTGATTCTCCCCTGGAATCCTTATTAAGAATTTGACCCACAGGTTTATCTCGCTCGTTACAGCCCTTAGGCTTGGTCCCTTCTCCGCTCTCAATAGAAAATCACTATCGGGTTTCGGGGTTTTCAAAATACCGATGTTGTGACCCTTTGGCTCCCGATTTTTGCTTTCTCGATATGCTCCCTTTGCACTTTAGTCCCTCCTGGCTATGCCCCAGTCATGTGGCCTGTCTTAATATGACCGCAGTCTTACCTTTTGTCGGGATTCGAGGTTTCAAATGCCGAAATGCACTAAACCTCTTGTCCACGGAATCCCCGATTTCCCGATGCTTGAATGTCCAATGGTTGACTTTTCCTTTTAGGAAATTTCCCGAAAGATTCGATCTCGGCCACACGTCCTCAAGGATGGACGGTCCTCGCCACTTCAGGATTTTCACCATGTAAATTCCTGATGCCTCGTTATGTTGAGGTGATGTCAGCAGGGTCCCACACGGAACTCTCCTCTTTTCGGAAAATCGGAGTTCGCGATTCTGAACTGCAAGTTCCCCTTGCCTCCAGGACTCACGAAATGCCATTCTCCGACTTTCTTCTGATCTCTGACACGCGTCCCAAGTAGATGGAAGGTTCAGATTAACCCTTGGGGTTTTGCCAACTGCAAAGCCAAAACCCTTACCTATGTGAGTCTCGATGGTCGAAATGTCGATGGGATTCCGATCTCGCCCACGTGTCCCAATCGATGGACGGCTCCGATCGTTTACGGGGTTTCCAACATGGATTTTCCCGATCTCTTGCTCACAGAACTCCCGATTTGCCAAATCCCGAAACTCTGATGGAGTCTTCCCTTTCGGGACTTATCCCAAGATCTTAGATCTTCATCACGTGTCCCCTTAAGATGGACGACCCTAATTCAACCTCGGGATTTCGAGACTTTCGATGCCCTTATGACACGATTTCTTTGTCAACTTGAAACCCCGATCGTCGAAACGCCGACGAGCTCTCGATGATTGCCACCTGTCTCCTCAAGATGGACGACTCAGATTGATTCCAGGATTTTCACTATGAAAATTCCCGATCACTCGTCCTCATGATTCCCGATTTCACGAATGCCAAAATTCCGATGGCCAGATCGGAATTTTCCTTCTCCCGTTCACGACGTTTAAACTTCATGCAACTCCCGGTCAATCCAACCGCTGACGGGTATCTATGTGAAGATCCGGCGGTCCACAATCTCCTGAGCTTGAACTCCGGACGCTACCGTAACCTCCTCGCTTCTCTGGAAGATCTGACGGCTAGCGGGATTTCGCTAATCCTCCCCACAGATTCATGACCGTTGGTTTCTTCCCTTTGATTATTTCTATGAAGGAAAACCAAGAACTCTTCCCTAGACTTGTCTGCTTGCGCTACAACCTTTCGATGCTCCTCTACATTTTCAAAGGCCTTACTCCTCTTGAGCTTCTCACAACTTCAACCTCAAAGAGGATCCTTGCACGCACTCCTTGAGACGGCCTCCAACCACTCTCAGGTGTTATGTACTTCGACTCTGCGCACACCTGCTACAGCAGTCCTTCGATATTTTGCTCAGGTTCACAACCCTGAGACTTTCCTTGGCCTGCGCACTCCTAGCACGGCCCCTGTGCCTAGCTGCACTCTGAGGGAATGAGAACAAGGGCTACCTCTCCTGAGCTTTCAGAGACAACCCTCTGAACTCCTTGTCGACGCACTCCTTGCAGACAATTCAACTGCACTCCTTGTAGGAATCTTGCTCAGACAGAGAAACAATTGAAACTCATTACTTCTTCCTTCCAGACGTCAAACTCAGACCATGAAATCACATACACAACATATCAAAGAAAATGTATAACAGGAAGCAAACATTCATGAGCATATCATTCAGCATCAATACACAGGGAATAAACACAAAACCATGAATTTGAATCAACCTCTTTCTATTAATCCAAATATTAGTACATGGGTGTTCTTACACAACTATCTGCTTCTCTTCTATGCTCCAATGCTTCTAACTATGTTACAATACACAATGAGGGTGTCTATATCCGTTTTCCCTCCACTCCTTCTAAAAATGTCTAATCTAATATTTAATTCTACCTATTTATTTCATCTCAACATAAATGCCTCTATCTACTTCAGACGAGAGCGGGACGCTCAAGGTCTGATTACAATACATCAATACGCCTCTCCTTAACTATCCCATTTAAGTTTGGCGCAGCCACTCTTCAAAAGTTTTAAACAATTTAACATATGCTCGAAATGTGTGGCGCTTGCCCCCACGCTCGCTTGATGTTGACGATGCTCCTGCATCAAATGACAATCTTGTTTTGAGGTATGCTAAGACCTTTAGTTGATTTTTTGAAGTTAGTTATAGATTAGTGTTTTTCGAGGGGCCTCTCCAAACCCACTATTTTTGTAAAGAACATGAACACATAAAGAATGTAATTTCTTTTAGATAATGAATAGAAATGACAAGTTTTTTCTTAGAAAAGAAAGTTCAAAATAAAAATTCTTATCCAAGTAACACGATCTCCTACAATATAATATATAATAAAGACGACTATAATCATTGGTAAGGATATGCCCATTGTTTATTATTAATTAAATTTAAATAAGAATTTAATTATATAACAAATTTTGAATTTAATTAGCGTTTTAGTTGCACAGCAAAGTATTATGCACCATTAAAAGAACAAATTCTACCAATGTCGATTTTTTTGGGGTTCATAATGATAACTAATACTAATTTAAATTTAGAAGAAAAGGTAAAGGGAATATAAAGATAAGTTTATTTCGGTAATAATGATTCCCAAATTATTAAAGTAAGTTTGAGTAAGGTGATTTTTTATTAAGAGGAACCATCCACTTTGGAGGTCATCTATGCATTAATTCAAATGTTAAAAAACATATGCATTAATACCACTCAAGAAATCTATGCATTAATACTTGGTATGGTGGTTTTTATTCAAACGAGTTGTTAATAAATTATGCCATGAATGTCACTATTTGAGATCGCCTTAACGTGTTTTTTTCTTGGTTGTGAACATGGTATCTTAATTACAAAAGCAATCAAATGAGTTGTCTTAAATGAAAAAATCAACCTTTCAATGAGTTGCATGAAACTTGTATGAAATGTAAAAATCAACCCTTCAATGAGTTACCTAAAACTTGTTTGTAAGAAAAGTAATATTTGTTTGCTGATCATAATGGGAAATTGGAATATCGAAACTCTCAATGTCAAATAAAACATTTTTGAATTATCAACCACAAAAACCTTATGTTTACGCACTTTTCCATGATTTAAATAAACAATTTATGCTATTTTATTTACTTTACAAAATTGTGGATGTACTTGTTATCGTAATGTGTAAAAACATCCAAATATACATTTTTCTCACAATTATATTTATTTGAATACATTTTTAAATTTATTTTTAAAACAAATTTAAATTAATGATATTTAAAAACATGGGAAAAGTGAAATATTTTATACAACGTGATAAAAACTTGATTTGTTGTTGAAATGAAAAACATAAAAATGTGATAAAAAACCTTGTATGATTTTATAAGGATATATATATATATATATATATATATATATATATATATATATATAAGACTTTAAAAACATGGGAAAAGTGAAATATTTTATACAACGTGATAAAAACTTGATTTGTTGTTGAAATGAAAAACATAAAAATGTGATAAAAAACCTTGTATGA
>ML826980.1:0-26955 GCA_009831015.1 Picea engelmannii
TCCAGGTGGAATATTCTCCCCTAAGATATAGGAGACTGGATAATGACTAATTATGAATAATAAACAAGGAATAACCTTAGGAAAAATAAATCCTAGGTGTGTGTGAAGTAACTCCAACACCCCCCATGAACATCACTATGGTGAAAATAAAGATTAGGTCCCGGTAACGAGGCCATGTTAGGTACCCAAGTACAAAAGATACACCGAAAATAAAGTGAGGAAAGAGGGAAAACCTCATGGGAAAAACCCCCCCTCAAGGTACAATATATGTAAAAATAAGAACTACAGTTGCTAGGCAACTATGTCCTTCACTCCAAGACGACTTTGCAAAGAATGGAACTTCTTCTCAGTGAAGGTCTTGGTGAAGATGTTTGTCATTTTTTCTATTGAAGGACATAACTGTAAGTCGATGATCCCCTCATGTACTAAGTTCTAGATGTAGTGCATGTGGATATCAATGTGCTTTGTCCGTTGCCTCTGAACTGGATCTCTGCAGAACTTTAGAGTGATCTGGTTGTCACACCAGATGACGATCGACCGATGAAACTGAATTCCCAACTTAGTGAGAAAATGTTGTAGCCACATAGCTTGAATGGTTATGTTAACTACCCCTCTGTACTCTGCGTCGGCTGAAGATAGAGCAATGACAACTTGCTTCTTGCTCGACCAACAGATAGGCCTGGAACTAAGACTGAGTGAGTAACCATATGTGGACTTGCGATTAATGCTATCGCCAACCCAGTCAGAATCAGTAAACCCAATGAGATCTGATGTAGAGTCTCTTTCATAATGAATCCCAAAGGTGATGCTGCCATGTACGTATCGAAGGATACGCTTTGCAGATTTCCATTGTAGCTCATGTGGCTCCTGCATGAACCTGGGAACTGCGCCAACTGCATATGAGAGGTCTGGTTTGGAGTGTGTTAGATACAACAAGCTTCCCACTAGCTGTTTGTACAGTGTGCTTTCAACCAGTGGAGTCTCCCCACCATCCTCAAGTTTGACTCCTGATAGGAAAGGAGTCGGAGTGGACTTGTAGTCTATCATGTGAAATCTCTCAAGGAGATCTTGTGCATACTTGTCTTGAGACAGTTTGATGCCTGATGCATCTTGACTAATCTCAAGTCCAAGGAAGAAGTGTAGCAGACCCATGTCCGTCATCAAAAACCTCTCATGAAGAATCCTCTTGACTGCAACAATCACTAAATTCGAGCAACCAGTGATCCACAAATCATCAACATACAAAACTAAAAGTAGAAGTGAAACAGTCATCCTGAGCATGTATACATTTGGGTCTAATTTACAACATACAAAGTTCTGTGACAACAGGTAGGAGTCCATCTTGGAATATCATGCCCTCAGAGCTTGTTTGAGGCCATAAAGTGACTTCTTCAGTCGACAGACCAAAGATGAGTCCTACATAAATCCCTGGGGATGCTCCATGTAGATCTCCTCAGAGAGATCACCATGAAGAAATGCATTCTTCACATCCATATGATGGGCTTACCATCCCTTGGTTTCCACAATGGAAAGTGTCAATCGTATGGAATCCATATTCGCTACTAGAGCAAAGGTCTGATCATAGTCAATACCATGAACCTACTGAAAGCCTTTGGTGACAAGCCTGGCTTTGTATTTGTTGATCTGTCCATCCATTGCGCTCTTGGTCTTGTAGACCCATCTGCATCTGAGAATTTTCCTCCCAGAAGGAAGGGGAACCAGATCCCAAGTCTGGTTCTCGAGGAGGGAGTTGTACTCCTCCTGCATGGCAGATTCCCAAAAGGGATTTCCAGCAGCCTCACCATAAGAATGTGGATTTGAATACTGAACCAAGAAAACATGCCTGTAAGGAAATGGTTCAGTGGCAGTAAGTGCAACAAGAGGCTCCTCGAAATTAGATCGAGTCCTCCTAGTATCAGTTGGATAACCTACGAGATCCCCTACATCTTGAAGAGTAGTTTGTGCCCACTTGGGCCTCTGTTATGGATTTTCAACTGCATCTGGATGCTCTGACTCTGCATATGACTATACTAACTCTAAATCTGAATCTGAATCCTCTAAGTCCTATGAATCATAACTTTCATTTGAAGAAGAATCGACATGTGCATGCTCATCATCTCGGACAGGTGGAAGAGTGAAGGTCTCTGCATGTGACTGCTAAGGTACATGCGAGACACTTTCCTCGAATTGGACACTACACTCAATGATGAGCCAGTTTGAAGAAATATCAATAAGATGATATCCCTTCACACTGTCAGGGTATCCAAAAAAAATGCACTCAGTCCTCTGTGGATCAAGTGCATTCCTCGTTTTAGAGGGAATCTGGGCCCATGCACGAGAACCAAAAATATGAAAGTGGGTCACTTCCGATTTGAGGCCACTCCAAGCCTCGTAGAGGGTCTTATCCTTGACAGATATATGGGGAGATTTTTTTTGGATGTATGTTGCACAGTTAAGTGCTTCGAACCATAGTCTCTGTGGTAGTGACCTTGCATGCAACATGCAAGATGACATATCCTTTAGAGATCGGTTTTTCCGCTCAACAAATCCATTTTTTTGTGGAGTATAGGGAACTGTATTATGAAACTGAATCCTTGCCTCATGGCAAAGATTCTGGATCTCATGATTCACATACTCTCCCTTGTTATCAATTCGGAGGAATTTGATCTTCTTTCTGGATTGTGTCTCAACCAAGGCTTTGAAATCTTTGAGGTGTTGAAAGATCTCAGAGTTTTGCCTGAGAAAGTAGATCCAAGTAAAACGTGAGAAATCATCAACAAAAATGAGAACAAACCTCACTTTGTTGATGGATGGATGTGGAAAAGGACCCATAAGGTCACTGTGGATCATATCTAAAGGTGCGAAAGCTCGCTGAGACTTTCCTTTGTCGAATTTCTCTTGAGGGTGTTTCCCGAGAACACATCCCTCACATACTCCCTTGGAGAAATGGATGTCTGGTAGACCATCAACTAATATATGCTTGCTAATTTGTTGCATGTATATGAAATTCAAATGACGAAACCTTTCGTGCCATATCCTACTACTTTCATCAGCATGAGTAAGAAGTAAAGCAGAATCAAGTTCAATGAATTCATAAAATGTATACAATCTAGACTGATGATTTACCTCACTGGTAGCAACCCTGGAGTTGGTTTGCATGTCATAGATTTCCATGGAATATGGTGTGAATACGAATTTCTTTTCGGTGCCATAATTTTTCATTTGATATACGGAGAGAAGGTTGACAGAAAGTTTGGGAACGTGCAACACGTTCTCGAAGCTTCCATTGGTGAGTTCAATCCTTTCTTTGCCGGTGACTTCGATAGAATAGTTTTCCTCCATCAAAATAGAAGGAATTTTGCATGCATCCTATGAAGAATAGACTGCTTCTGAGGTAGCCATGTGATGTGATGCTCCTGAATCTATGATCCAAGCATCGGGAGAGGAGTTGATGGCAATCAAGGCATGGCTGGAATTGTCTTTCTTAGAATTTGGATCTTCTGGCTTCTTCTTCTTTGCACCCTCGGGGATGCAATCTCCAAGGTTGTTTTGCTAAATTATTTGAGACATCATATCTATTTTTGTTTTCATGCATGTGGATTCTAAATGGAATCCTTTGTGACAGTATGTGCATTTCTCTCCTTTTCTTCCCTTTTCTCCTTTGGATCCGGAGGCATCGGTGAAGGGTTTTGTGTACCCTTCCTTCTTCATATGTGCATGAGATTTCCTCTTATATTTATCTTTAGATTTCTAATATTTATGGCTTCCATCATGCAAAGTGAGTGCATGTGCCCTTGGGCCTTTGATTGTGCCCATGTTGATGAGCTTGGTTTGCTCTTGTGTTAGGGATTCTATAAAGTCCTCAAGAGAAGGCATCTTCCAGGTGGCTCCAGAGGTGAATCTGACAATATGGAATAAAGATACGAATACAGAGAATTCAAGACCAATTTTGGAGAGAATGGTGAGAACCATTTGTTTCTCCTCCGATTTATCAACCACGTAAGCTTTGAGTTGTGACAGTAAATCCTTGAATTTTGTAAAGAAATCTTGGATATTCTCGAATAGTTTTGGATCCAATGTGAGAATATATACCTCCAACATGTGTCCCCTCATCTCATTCTGTTTTCCAAATATCCCTTCCAATATGGTACAAGATTCATTGGGAGTCTTACAAGAAGATATATGAAAAAGGAGACCAAGAGAAATAAGACTGCAAATTGTTCTGAGTGCCTCATCCATGCGATTTAAGTACTTGTATTTTTCTCTGGTTGATGTTGGCTCTGGATATGTATTCATGGTTAACATGTACAACCCTTTGTACCAGAGATGTATGGATATTTTCTCCTTCCATGCAAAATATTTTTAAGGTGTAAGGATGAATTCTTTTTGTAATTCCATCTTTTCGTTGTCTTCAATCTTTTGTTCCTGCAAACAATTTTGGCGTAGATTTTTCTTAGCAGTTTTTCAGCTTTGATACCATGTAAATGTTTTGAACCTACACATAATATATCTACCTAAAAAATAATACACACATTTGCAGAGAGAATTGGAGAAAGAAGAAGAAGGAGAGAAAGAATGGAAGAATTCTCATTAACCGTTATGAATAATGAATAACTTACACATGGTATACTCTATATAAATCAATGAGTTCGACTTGAGGTGAACCAATGTGGCATAGTGGTGGTCTAGAGTGATATAGACACACACCAATAGTTACAGGAGTGAACTGCCACCTATTCTAGTTTCTCAGGCAGTTACGGGAGTGAACTGCCACCTAGTTGGTTTAACTAGTCAACTAGTCTTCAGTTAACTGATTGAACAAAGAGTAGTGAGGAGTTAACTCAAGGAATCAAGGATAATGTGCCACTCTGGTGATGATACCAAGGCAAGTTCGAATTATCATGGTGATGATCTCAATGTTGCATGGTGATTATCCAAATGCAACATCTAAACTCAACTCAACTAGTCAAACTGAAGTGTCAACTGAAAGAGAATATTCTTCAGGTGGAATATTCTCCCCTAAAATATAGGAGATTGGATAATGAATAATTGTGAATAATAAACAAGGAATAACCTTAGGAAAAATAAATCCTAGGTGTGTGTGAAGTAACTCCAATAATTATTCTTATATATTTCTTCCTATTTCTTTAAGCTTCCTAATTGGTTAATCAACACATGCTTAATAACTCAACCATTGTCATTTAAAATATCTTTTTGGATCAAGTGAGATGATATTCAATACCAAGGTATAAGTCATCAAGAAATCCTCAAAAACTGGACTTATTCAAGTTATACAAAAGAAGATCAAAATATGCAGCCATATAGGGTCATTAAATACTTTGAAATGTGCACAAGATCACAAAGATAACTAGTCAATTCCATCATACAAATATCAACGAAGCATCATAAGACAAGAAGCATTGTGAAAAAATTTGAAAGCATAAGATCATAGGGATTAAGAAACCTCCTCAAATACAATCATCAATAAAGATCAAACCCCCAACTCTCTGAAAGCATACAAGAATAAACATTAGGCTCATAGTAGTAGAGGATTAATAATTAGTGTTAAAATTTTAGTAGAGGGCCCCTTTTCTTTCGCTTGTAAAAGAAAAAGTAAAGGGAGGTTGTCATGGCCTCAACACATTCATTAGTCTCATAAATGTCTCTAGTGCATTACATAAATCAAATGGCATGACCAACCATTCATACAAACCTTTCCTTGTCTTGAAGAAATTCTTCCAGGTGTCTTCTTTCTAAACGTGTACTTGGTGGTATCCTGATTTGAGATCCAACTTGGTGAAATATTTTTTGTGCTACAATTGATCTAACGAATCATCAATCTTCGGAAGAGTGTACCAATTTTTTAGTGTAATATTGTTCAATGCTTTTTAGTTGATACACATTTTCCAAGACCCATCCTTCTTTGGTACTATTATGATAGTTGATCTGCAATATGAGGTTCTTGGTAAAATCACACCCTGCTCCAACAACTGTTGCAACTACTTCTTCACTTCATTTTCTTCCAGAGTGAACTATCTATACAACCCAATATTTTGCAATGGAGAATATGGAAATAACTTTATTTCTTTCTCTACTTCCCTCTTGGGTGGTATCCTTTTAGGCTCCTGGAACACTCCTCTATATGCCTGTAGAAATTCCTCCAACTAGTGTTTCTTCTCTTTAGTAAACCCCTCCAAGGATGCCTTTACTCTTATCAACTCATATTCAGTTTCATTTGCTCTTAAGAAAAGTAAAACATATTTTTTACTGGAACTAATCAACTTCTTGGCTTAGCTGGCACTTACCAATGAGATATTTGATTTGCATTTATGTGTGTTGATGATTTAGGATTTCCCATCATTGATTAGTCAGTACTATTTGTATCTCTGCATGAATATTTCATCCCTTGTATACATTTAGGGGCTTCCAAACACTATTCCACATACATCAAGGGGTACTACGCTTAATTCCACTTCATCAATAAAATCAACACTTATAAAAAATTTAATCTTACATTGTTTTGTTACCTTGATCTATACATCCTTGTTGGCCCATCCTAATGGATATAGGCTATATTATCACAAACCTTCAATCCAATCTTTCTAACCAGATCTGTTACTATGAGATTATCCTATGAACACGAGTCGAACAATGTGTCTATCTTGGTCTTCTTAACCTGGATGTTGATGTGGAAGAGTTTGGTCATATCCTTCTCTTCCTGGTGATGAAGGATACTCATATTCACATCATTTTTCACTGATGTGTGAACAATATTCTCATCCACATCAGAGCTACTTTCAACATAATTTCTTGAATTCATGTCTAGAAGATTCTTTTTCTTTGCATCCTTCGTGTGGTTCTTTGGGTTCAACTATAGATGTATTTTCAACACTTTTCCTTAGTATGTCTGTCAATATTGCAATGGATATAATGGATTCTAGGATCTTTTCAATGATGTGTAGTGGTTGTTGTCTTTTTATCCTTTCCCCCTTTCCACTTCTTCTTCCCCTCCTTGGAAAATTCATGTTTCTCTTTCTTCTTGGAACCGCTTGGTGTCCCTTTCTTGTGGCCTATGTTTTCCAAATATTGTGCCTATACAAATGTTTCATCCATTGTCCTTATCTTGAAAAAAATTACTTGATTTCCTATATGACCACGTAGACCCCCTATTTACTTAAGGAGTACATATGGGTTCTTGGGAGAGATACCTAGCATGATTGCCATCTTTCTAAAATCAATGGTGTACTCTTGTACACTTTGGCATTGCTTCTTCCTGAAGTAGTGCCACTAGATCCATTGGTGCTATACATACTCGATCGGGTAGAATTGGGACTTGATGAGGGTTTTGAATTCCTCCCACATAGTTACTAGTGGATCACCCTCCAGCTTAAGTGTTTCCATATGGATTTCCCACCAAGTTAAATTATGTCCCTCTAACTTTAGTCTAGAAAATGATTTATATTTTCTTCATCTATATGGTGAACATTGAAATAAACTTCTAGTTTCTACAACCAATGATTCAATTTAAATATAATGATCTCACCTTAGTATGGCTTATGTCCACTTTTTTTTCGTATTGAATAAATACTATAAAGGTTTTATGGTATTGGAAATCAGATGCTCTTTCTCGAGTTCTTTTTGTGACTCCTTTATAGGGTCTTCATTATCCCCTAGTTTCCCATATGATTTGATCTCTGAGTTTGAGCCTCCAAATTCTCTTAATTTTCTAATATTGCTTGATAGATTTTCCATGAGGATGAAAATATTATGAGATATGTCAACGACTTTCTCTTCTAGCCTCACATATATCCCTGTGATTGGATCTCAAGGGTTGTTGTGAACAGACTCGTCAACCATTGCTAGGGTTCTACAACTTTCTTCTTAAACCAATTCCTAGATCCATGCAACTTTCCACAAATGCCACAAGAAAAACTTCTATGATACCAATATAATCTATAAAATGTCATGGATATTCCACAAGACAATTCGTCGCAATAGATCTAATAAAATAATGAAATATTTACTATGAAGGTTAATTTCCTTTAGATCTTAGATTCTTTAATTACTATTTTTTTTCTTAAAATGTATGAAATAAATAAAATGCAAAAAATAGAGAACATAAATAAATACTCACACACCATCCACAAATAAACACAATATATAACCTAGGAAACCCAATACGGGAGAAAACCTATCTAGAAGGTGAGGTTGCTCTTTTCTCTTTTTCTTCAAATGCAAGTACAGAGACAAAGGAACTCTCTATGGAGTTTCCTTTGACACTATGGCATGTATAGATACTACATAATCTATCCTCCTCTATTATTCTCTCCAAATACCACTCTCAAGTGCTCTACTCAACTATGGAAAAAATATAATGCTAAATAATGGAACCCCTTCTCCTCCAAGCGGCCCAGTATTTAACATCGCCTGATAGCCATCTATGGGTAGGGTTTTGAATTCCTCAACCCTCAATTGTGATAAGGTTTTGGAACTTCTAGAATCTTCTTGAAAGTACATACGTGGATAGTCCCATATGCACGAGTTATGGGGGTTGACATGGCATCCACTTGTACCATGGTTGTCAACATGGTACGTAAACTTGTTGGAGACATAATGTTTGCATTCAAGCTCTAATTGACACAATTTTTTCACCATTGGAAAGTTGTTGATATTTAGAATAATGATAAGAGATATTTGATAAAGAAGATAATTTTTTTACACCAAAAATTTTGTTTTATGCCTCAAAATGGATCTGGAAGGTTTCAAACCCCAATTTTACAAAATGGGACCTACCATTAAAATGACCCTACAAGTTGATTCCTCAAATTTTTTCCACTCTAAAATCATAGACATAGATGAAAAATAATAGAATGATCCAATTCAGATCACTTTTCCTTGGTTTCTTTGGAGATTTACAGACCAGATTCTTCCTCGGAGGCATTTTATCTACAACCAACAAAATTTAGAGACATGAGCCAGTATTCGACATTATTCAAAAATTGATTAGGCCAAGGAGAAAAATGAAACTAGGGATTTTATTTGACCATATGACTTACTAATTCCATTACCAATGAGACTAGTGACACTTTCTAGAAATGAGATAAGAAAGTGAACTTTTTTTTCTTGTGGCAGATAATGGTCAGACAGTATTTCCAAGTCGTAGAGGAGAATGACACTTATCCATGATCAAATGGAATGAATTTTTCACTTGAGTCGGTTTATATGATATGAGAGATAGATATGAAGGTAAAATAAATCAAATCTTGATCATGACAAAAGGATTTTGCAGATCTTTCTATGTGTTGGCTCTTGACCAAATTTTGAAGAAACATTGGTCGTGTTTGACCACTTTTGGGACTTCGACAGGATGGTCGAAGATGGAGCGCCCAGGCCGAGCTGAGATCATGGAATATCACTCATTTTGTGGACTTTTGGACCCACCAAAGGGTTTACTAGGGTTTATGTAACGAGTTATGGGATGTCGGCCCATGGTTTTAGTCATGTTTAGGCCTTTTTGTAAATGTATAAATAAGCAGCTAAGCAATGTAAGAATCCTAACTGGTGGAAGAACTAGCTGGTGGGTTATGTGCACAATATTTTGTAAGTGTTAATTTTGGCTTAGTCCAAGAGTTTGTAATTTTGTTTGTGCACACAGACTGTGTAGAGTAAGGCTCTGTGCCTTGACCTAATTTTGGGAAGGAGGATCTGGCATGCAATGCACAGATCTCCTGTCCTCTGTAGAGTTTGGCTATGTGGCTTTGTTCATAGGAGCGAATGAATGTAAGAAGATTGAATACTAATAAAGAAGAAGAAGAAGTTGGTGGACGTATCCCCACACTAGGGTGAACCACGTATATCCTATGTCTTGATGTGCTTTGTGCAATGTGGATTATGTTGTTTATTTTCTTAGTGATCTTGTTATAATGTATGATGAATGCATCTGATGAGTGTTTCTTAGTGATTAATGGTATTAAAGATAAATGAATGTTAGATCTGAGCTAATTCTATGTGATAAGTGATTGAAAGTGCTTGATCTTTATTGTTATTGCGTTGATCTGTAATAAGGGTTTAATCTGCGATGTGAATGAGACTCATATTGTTGGCTAAGTGCTCTGCTAAGTGTTGTAATCAAATATATGTGTCCCATATTGGTTGTAGACACCTAAGTCCTACAACCCCCCTACCTCTACCTTGGGTGAGACTTCATGCTTCGCAAGTGTTGCTGAAAGGGTTGGTAGTTAGGGTTTTGTTGGTGCACTTTGAAGCGTTGAACCCTAGGTCTACCCCTGTGCCAACAAATGGTTCTGTTGTTGGAACCTGAAACTGTGATTGCTGGGAACTGATGAAAAGAGAAATCTTTGTGTGTAGATTTGTTGTTGTAGTACGAAATATTCTAATTGACATGCGAAGCTCTGTGCTAAGAAATAAACCTGGTCCGAAGAAAAGAGGTAAGATCCTAAAGCTTTGTTCCCTGGTAAGGGTAAGATAAGTGGATTTTTTTTCTTCGAAAGCATGAATATATGTATGTTTGATAGATTTTGTCCTAGTCTGAATGGTAGGGAACAGTTAGAAGAAAGAGTTGATCTGAATAAAATTGATAGAAATAGAGAAAGATATGTTATTCCTATGCATAGAAAGAATTTTTGGACTAATGAGTGGATGCAGGAACCTAGAAAGATTTTTTGCAGATTACAGGTCCAACACTGTGATGCCAGTGTGCAGTACATGAGAGGCCGAGGATCGTTTAGAAGAAAGAGAGGATTGACACTGTGTTATAATTGCAGAAGACTGAGACATGTTGTTAAGGAATGCCCTGGTACAACTCCTATTTGTCTTTATTTTAAAGTTGTTGGTCATAAGGTTGAGGATTGTCCAAGAATGATTACTAAAGTTAAAAAGATGAACACGAGACAAGAAAACTATGAAGAAAGTCAAGAGGCTAAGAGCATATTAGAGAATCATAAAGAGAAAGAATCATAGAAATATCAAACTATGTTAGTACAGTTAAAAGAAGCAATGGATGATCATAAAGACATTAGTTTACCATAGATCCTGAAAGAAAAACAACACATAGTTACAAGAATAGAAGACTTCGACATAGACTGTGTATTGGATGAAGAAACACACGTGAATAATATTCCAGAAAGGACTTGGGAAATTTTGGGAAGACCTATTATGATACCTTCATTGGGAAGGATAGGCTTTTTTAAAGGAAATATGGTAACCCTATGTGGAAGAGTTACTAATATATCTATGATTTCTCATGAAACATCGACTGAAGAAGAATTTGAAGTCATTAAATTTGTTCAGAACAACGCCCCTTTTCCACTTTTATTAGGAAATACTTGGATTGAGAAGGATCATATCAGAAGGAAAGCAGAGGAGGAAGCTACATAATAGAAAAATCAAGAACTAAAGGACTTCATAACCAGAAAAATAGAGCGAATAATAGAAGAACAAGAGGAAAAATCGAAGCAACAGAGGGCAAGAGAATTAGCTTTCAAAGTTGAAAAAACACAGGAAGGGTTGAATAAGTTGTCTGTGTAGGAAAGACGTATAGCCACCCTAGAAATAGTAAGAGAAGGGACATTAACCTCATAATCTATAAGCACACATCAGCAGTGAGAAGTACTTTCACCAAGAGAGAATAAGAATACAAATGGGAAGAGGATTCCAAAAATTATCAGAGAATCTCAAATTACAGGAAAGAAGGCCAGGAAGCTTAATAAGAAGAAAGATAAGCTATGGGAAGCTACATAAAACATAAGGAATACTTCGCAAGAGGCAGATCTACAGAACTTGAACCTCGTTGGAATAACAGAAGCACACAGAATGGGACTTCGCCACAGTGAAGCTATACGACCATTAGAATGATGCCCCAAAATGGCTAGAAAATGCAGTTATGAGTGAATGGATTGTTGAGACCACTCCATAACGGATGGATTCACATTGATAGACACATTCCTACCCATTGGAGGAATCTATTACGATGCTTTCTTATTTAACCCGTCGGATGCTATGCTGGGACCACTTTTTGTCAACCGTGATTATTCGAGCTAATAGAGAGTCGATTGTATATCGTTCTGTGATTTCTAGACCTCGCCATCCATTGGATTACCTCGCTTTTCCATTCTCCTACCCAATCTATTTGGTTACAGGTTTGAATGTCGGGCGAACCTAGCGCGTTAGAGAAGTCTGTGGAGGAGATTCTCATGGAGCTCATGGCTGAGAGAGTTATGTCTATAGGAATACAGGCATCGTCGAATGGGGACTACAAGCATCCCCCTCAACTAGACATCGTTCTAGTCATGCTACTGAGAAGAAAAGAAAGCACCGTGACGATCTGGCTAACGCAAAGAAGATCGCATTGATATTTCCATATTACATACCACCTTTGTCTGGCGCAGTTAACCGCGATAGCATCCCACATGAGTTTGAGTATACGTTGATCACTGCATACATCCGGAAGGGGATATGTGTATTTGGACCCCAGTTAGGACAGATCCCAACCCTAAATAACAATGACTTTAATATCAGCGATAGAAAGAACTACGCCATGCTCGTGCCCCATAGGTATTTGATGAAGACGACTGGGAAGAAGTCGTGCATAGTCTCCCAGCCGTGGATTAAGGAGCTCGCACAGTCAATGATACTAAATGTAATGAAGATCCTTCACTTTGGCCGAGATCAGGAGGTTAACACTTTCGTTAAACTCCTCTTGTCATGATACCACAGAGGATACCTATGGCTCAACAGGCGTGGTACTGTGGATCCGGTGCTGATCCACTTGATTATAGGGTTGAGCATGCAAGGACCGGACCCTCAACAGTTCTACCCAGGGAAGGCCTCAGATCGCTCCCTGGCACAACACATAAAGGAGGATTATAGCGATGTAGAAAAGGGAAAGAGAGGCTACAAGGTAGCCTCTATCTAGGATGGCGCAGTGCGCCTCTCTTTCCAGCTTATAGCTAGCAAGATCATCAGAAAGAACCGTCTGACACAGGTCATTGGGTTCATAGTAGACCTCACAGGAAAGTGCATGGAGGGGATGAAAATGAACTGGGTGAGTTACCTCATCAACGAGCTCAAGAAAGACTATCGTGAAGCGTGGGATTAGGGGTATGAATTCCATTTCAGTTGGTTACTTGTATTAATCGCATTTGTTGCTTGGCAGATGCCAGAAGGAGCGACATTTCCTGAAGTTGAGCAATCGGAGTCGTTGGCTGCGAGGTTCTCCACCTTGTGGTATAAAAATGATATGTCGAAGCAGTGGCATTCGAACGATGTGTTCCATTCCTACTACCAGTAGATGAATCATGCTATTGAGGCATTTCCATGCATGACATCGAACAAATTGCACATGTACAGACCACTAGCAAAGTTCTGCATAGATCAACACTTTATCTATACCACTGCGCGTAGGGATGAAAGAAAGGGGGAGTTGCATTCATATTATACGTTGATCAACGAAGATATGGAGGAGATCACCAAAGAATGGTTGACATAGTTCCTTGTACCAGTTGAATATGCAGATCTCTCTGACATGGACGTCGTAGGAAGCCCCTTGGTCACCCGGGTCGAGCATGTCGAGCAGAGAAGCGTGAAGAAAAAGAAGAAAAAGGTATAAGTCCAAGAAATTGATGAGGAGGAAAAACCTCTGAAGAAGATGGATTTGGATCGCCAGAAGGAGGAGGAGAAGACCAAGGCAATGAACAAGGAGGAGGGGATGAAGTGAAGGAGAAACACAAGAAGAAGGAAAAGCTACACCGTCGAAGGACCCCCCTACTGAGGCAGAAACATCAAAGAAAAGAAAGGTTTCCCCACAGAAACCTTCGATAAGAAAGAAGATGTGCTCCAGTAAGCCCAATATGAAGGCCATGCTCACAGTGGATGACGTCGATCTAATCATCACAGTTGTGGAGGATGCTTCAGAGGATATCTTGCATTGATATGGAGCAAAGAAGGAAACACTGTATGAAAGAATTGAGAAAGAGCTGAAGGAGATACAACAAGCCATCCATTCAAGCCGCGCAGTACCTATTGTGCCCTCTTCATCGAAGATTTTAGAATTGGAGGATGAGCCCTCCAAATTATAAAGATGAGCATATGCAACAGAGGCTCGGCTTCAGGGAGTCCAAGAAGAAAAGGAACAGACTACATAATTATTGAAGAAAGAAAAGGAGGATGTCTTAGAGAAACTACGAGTTGTGCAGTCTTGTGTAACTACCTACAAGAAGGATAAAGATGAAATTTGGGCGATGTTCGAGGAGGACAATGTGAAGATACAGAAAGACAAAGACCAGCTACTCGTAGAGAAAACTGCGGTCAAAGAAACGGTGACTAAATCACTTCGCTCTGTGTCGGCCTTGGCACAAGAGGAACCAGATTCAATCGAGATGCAAGTGGGGAAGCTCATTGAGGCCATTCAATAGCTTCAAGCATGGGAAATGGAGTTGGAGCTTCAAGCAGTACTTAGCACTCCATAGGAAGTGCGCGACCAAAGAGAGGAAGCCACTAAGAGCGCAGTTAGAAGGATCAAGGTTCTTGCCTTAGAATGTAAGCAGTTGAGCGATAGAAGTGCGCAGACCTATGAGCGCCTCTCAGAAGATATAGAGCTGAGGAAACTGGAAGTGTATCTTCAGGAGGCGCAATAGCAGGCATCCACCATGCAGGTGCAGATGAAGCTACTCATTGCGGGTGAGCGAATGAAGAGATCACAGGAGCAGTGCCCAGTCCAACAATAGATTACTTCCATCCAGAGTAGAGTCATGGAAGTTACACAGAGACTACATCTGGTGCAGGATGAGGTCTGCATGATTTTTGAAGAGATTGAAGGACAAGGCTCACTGCTAGACCAAGTGGTTGCGATAGTAGAACAACACCTGGAAGGGCCTATTACATAGCAAGTGATTCAGGAGTTCTCCGAGCAGGAAGCTTTGTCGAAGCAGCAAGTCGAGGCATCTCAAGCTAAGCTTGAGGCCTTTGAAGTAGTGTTTCCCATATCTGAGTGACTCGGGACGAGTCACAGGTGAGTGTTGGGGGTTTGTTGGCCCTTGACCAAGTTTTGAGGAAACATTTGTCATGTTTGACCACTTTTAGACTTCGACAGGATGGTCGAAGATGGAGCACCCAGGCAGAGCTGATATCGTGGGATCTCACTCATTTTGTGAGCTTGTGGACCCAACAAAGGGTTTACTAGGGTTTATGTAACGGGTTATGTGATGTTGGCCCATCAGTTTACCCATGTTTAGGCCTTTTTGTAAATGTATAAATAAGTAGCTAAGCGATGTAAGAAGCCTAACTGTTGGAAGAACTGGTTGGTGGGATATGTGCACAATATGTTGTAATTTTTAATGTTGGCTTAGTGGAAGAGGTTGTAAGTTTCTTTATGCACATAGACTGCATAGTGTAAGGCTCTGGGCCTTGACCTGATTTTGGGAAGGAGGATCTAGCGCACACTGCACAGATCTCCTGTCCTCTGCGAAGTTTGGCTCTGTGGATTTGTGCACAGGAGCGACTGTATGTAAGAATATTGAAGACTAATAAGGAAGAATAAGAAGTTGGTGGACGTATCCCCACACTAGGGTGAACCACATATATCCTGTGTCTTGATGTGCTTTGTGCAATGTGGATTATGTTGTTTATTTTCTTAGTGTTGTTGTTATAATGTATGATGAATGCATATGATGAGTGTTGCTTAGTGCTTAATGGTATTAAAGATAAATGAATATTAAATCTGAGCTAATGTTATGTGCTAAGTGATTGAAAGTGATTGATATTTATTGTTACTGCATTGATCTGTAATAAGGGTTTAATCTGCAATGTGAATGAGACTCATATTGTTGGCTAAGTGCTCTGCTAAGTGTTGTAATCACATATCTGTTTCCCAGCTTGGTTGTATACACCTGAGTCCTGCAACCCCCCTGCCTCTACCTCGAGTGAGACTTCATCTCCTTCGAAGGTGTTGCCAAAAGGGCTGGTAGTTAGGTTTTTGTTGGTAATATGTGAAGCATTGAACCCTGGGTCTGCCCCTGTGCCAACACTATGTTAAATGTTATCATGCACATCTTGTTGTCCATTAATGGTTGATCTAATGTGGGGGGTATCATTTTCGATGCTTTTGAAAATGTTCCTTGGCACACTTTTTTGTATCTATTAGTTTTAGGTGAATGGTATGGATTATCATGTTCTTTTAGGCATTTTTTTGTGTGAACCCTGAAAAAAATATTCCAAGAATATTCTTATCAATGGCTCAACACGCTTTATCTAGTTCGATAGAGTTTCACCGAAACCTTAACTCAGGTATTCATCATCATCGGGAAAGAAACCTAAGTTCTATGGATCATAAATATACAAATAATCCTCAATCGGCGATTATCAGTGTCAAGGGAAAGACTTAGTATTTCTTTTCTTTTGTAAATTTTTTGGAGGATTCTTCATATGGATTGTGACGTGGCAGTTGTCATGGAAAGTGACATGGAACACATATTCGATGGCAAGGTTTAAGTATGGTTGTTGATGTGGACTAGTATGTTTGATGATGTGAACCTATATGGTAGCTACATTTAATAGGATTCAGGTGGAAGAACAAATTATTAAGATATGTTCTTGATAAATATTGGACAACCAGGATGCACCTTCGACACTTGGTAAGGTTTAGTTATTTAAACCGTTCATCAGCATTGGAATAAAATGTTAACTTTTTCACTTTCAAAATCATGTGATTATTTTTTATGACTGATGGCTTATTAACAATCAACTGAATCCATAACGATATTGCTTTAAGACTCATACGATTTTCATCGATGATCGATGGTTTATTGGAAATTAACAAAATTATTGATACTTTATATTTAACACTTGCTTGATTTCCCTAGACATTGATGGTTCATTGGTAATTTTTTGTAAGGATTTCATCGGTATCAAGAGTTTGGGTAAATTTCTAACCCATTATTTTTCTATGAACCCCAATGGATTCATCAGTACTTTGGATAAACTTTGCATTTTTACTCATTTTTTTATTCTTTATTTTTCTTTCTCTCTCTTATGAAAAACATGAGATTTTTTTGGGGTTTTATTAAGAATTTAAATATGAATAAAATGAGAGAGAAAATTCATAACTTAAAGAAATAAAATATGCAGTCTATAGATAAAAAAAACAAGAAGTTGTATAATGGTTAAAAGAAAGTGGTACCCTAAAATTATAAAAAAATTCAAAGGTTGTGTTGTGTACTCAACAAGACCTTGAATGTATATCAGGCTAAAACTTTTGGAATAAACATGATCAAGTATGCTAAAGTTAGTGAAAGAGACAAGAAGTTATTTCATCATTTCCAAGTAGAAATACCAACGACAATTTGTTGGTGCATAGGATGAATCTAAGAATGTTATAAGGAAGTTTCCCAACTTCCTTCCCAAAATAGTTGTCTCCCAATTCCTACACGGATTTCCCCTTGATCGTATACAACCGTGATTTTTAAAAACTTACCTTCAACTCAACATCATCCACACATAATATTAGCTCTGGAAATGATAAAAATGATTTTATAATACTCCTCAAGGTAACGATGCTTTTATTTTTAAAATTGCTCATGATTTTTCTGATTCTTTTAGGGTTTTCCATATATTTTGGAATGTGGTTATTCTTGTATATAGATTCGCCTTATTCTAATACAAGGAGAACACCTTCTTGCATATGTTTTTATTGAATCTCCCCCAAAAATCTATCCCTTCTCTATTTATAGCGAAGGTTGTTAGTGGAGATGGGCAGCCGAAGGTTTTTGCGGAGGTTTTTTTATCGGTTTGTTGAGGGGGATGGATTCCCTTTAAATCAATAGTAGGAATCACACCGAGATATGAGGCCCAATTAGACTCTTCTCTATTTGGAATAGAGTGATTCTACAGATTAATGGCCCAACATCCTTTTTCGATGGGCTTTAATAATTTGTCGGTTTTATTCACTTGGTCTTTTTTCTATTTTGGGGAAATAGTTTTCTATTGATATTTTAGAAGGTAATTATAAATGAATGAATCACAAAATTAATTATGTCAACCAATCTATCTAAGATAACATTCATATAAAAACGGTCCTTCTTAGATCTAACTTTTAAAATAACTAAAGTAACATATAAAAATATCAAATGAGATGTATTTCCCTTGGAAGTAATTCTTTGGAAATACAATATAATAGTCACCACATGCGTATGAAATAACTTGGTTAAAACCCTGTCAGTTATAATGAAATGATTCTATATTCATTATTCATAAGAGCCTAAAAAAACTTGAAACACATTGGCATGCAGATTTAAATGAGAAGATGAGAAATAGATGTAGAAAACATTCCTTTAGAAGACAAGTTGGAAACATAATACCTTACTAGACATCGATACAAGACGATACACTTTAGAAAAATCCACAACGCAAACGTGGATCACACAATTGGTTTTCAAAATCAACTTCAAGATCTAGTGGAGCTTCAATATTAATGGTCGAAATTGTTTCTCAATACATTAAATAGTAAAATCGACCAACCGCCAAAAGGTCCTTACTCTCGAGTAAACTCGCTTATTTATATAAATTAAAACTAAAGAGAACTGCCACCTCAATGGATTAAAATAGAAAAATATCAATTTGATTCATGATGACTAAGGTGATCTAGGGGTATTCGGGATAGGATTCCCATCCATATATTCAACCCATTCCCTAAATAGTCGAGTGAAATTTCCAGTGAACAAAAACTTGTGTTGGTCCATTGGCATACTCAACTCGTGCTTACTCTCATGGAATCGAAGGGTGTACTTATTCATTCTATTAGTTAATTTCTCCATCTAATCCATGGCTTTGACCTGGATGAAAACATACATTTGCACGTGCCCCTTTTCTATCATCGTGATTTTTTGGATCTATTCTTTGTAATCATTGTCCAATCGTTGCAAGTCGTTCGCCACCTCATCTATCTGCCAAAATTCAAAAGGGGATTTGAAAGTTGGCATTTGGATACTTACCATCGACTGATTCATCTTGTCCTAGATCTGACAGTAGTATTCCCATTCTTCATCAACCCTATATTTGGGCTCATCCACAATTTTGACCCAATGTTTAGCCTCTTCTTGGATCCTCTTCAACTCATTGGCCCATCCTTGCTCTTGTTGTAGCTTCAATTCTTGTTATGCTTGTTGGGCCTTCTCCTCCTTATCTATTTTTTTTTTTTCAATAAAATCAATCTCTCTTTGCTTATTTTTATCTTTCCTTCTTTATTCTTTCTTGGGTCATCTCCTCTTCCTCTTTCTTTCTCTACTCTTCTCTCAGTCTTCTCTCCTCAACTTGCTCCTTTATAATCCTTTCTTGTTCTACTTGTAAGGATTGATGTTACTTCTTTGTCATGAGGTATTCCTCTCCTCCTTGTTTCTCTCTACCAGATCATTTTCTGTAGGAAACTCCAACATTTACCATTTTGATCTATTCCTCTAGATATAGAGAGGCGAAAAGTGACTTTTTTGCTTGTTTTCCATCCTTTTTGGAGCCATGTTTCAATTAGTTTGGGGGTCTTGTTTGGGGAGTTTGGTATCGAAATTTTTTGTGGCATATAGGAGGTTAGTAAGGCCTTAAATTTGAATGGAAATAATTTTTTTTATCCATATTTGTCTCCCTTTTATCCCTTGGATTGCATGACTATAAGACTAATGTTGTTCTCAAGATCTCGGTTTTTTGGTCACTATTGTGGTCATGTTTGAAACTTGAGTGTATATTTGAGTTCAAGACTTTTATTTTTTGTTTTAATTGGATGTTTTAAAACAAAAAACTAAAAAAAAATATTTCATTTAGAATATTTTGTTAGTTTTGCTTTGGTAGAAAGAAAAAGAAAACAAAAAACCTAGTTTTTCTGCAAGTTAGGTCTCTTTCTTTCTTTGCATTGTTTTTCATAGTTATTTGAAAAAGCAAAAGATGTTAGCATAAGATTTTTCTTTCTTCTCATCTTGAAAAAATTTCAAAGGAAAAATACGAAAGAAAATCCTTTTATTTTCTTCTTTTTCTTTTCTCAAAAGGTTGCATTGTGCATTTTTCATAAAAAAGGAAAAAATTGCATTTCAAGGTTTGAAGGATTGTTCATGCATTTTATTTTTTGAAACTCTTTTTCATTGAAGATTTAGTGTAATGTTTTCTTCATTAGTGTTCTTATAAGATTCACTTTTTGCAAGAGTCTCAAACAACATTAGTTTCACTCCATACCCTTTGAGTAAAAACAGTTGCTAAATTGAACATTAAACTTGAAATGTACTAGACTTTGTTTCTAGGGTTCACAAAGAAGTTTAGGGTTAGGGCCTTGGTTTCGGTTGGAGAGTTAATTTCTCCAAGTACATAAAAAAAACATAGGAATCTGAGCTAGGTAGAGTCTCAAATCCAAATTTTGTATAAGTATAGATGGGAAGCTCCTCTAAAACAAGAGTCAAACATGAGGTCGTGTAAAGGAGATTCGAGGAGATATCCTCCAAATATTAACTAAGAATAGTGGAGAGATCATATATTGGGGGATTTTCCTGAAGTGATACTCACCCATATGGAATCATTCCTCTGGAAGAGTTTCAAGCTCAATTACCCTTATGATACATTTGATATCGACTATTGCCTGTACCCCTCGGACGTTGATTGTGAGTTTGTAACCTTAGTTTCTTTTCCTAGGGATATCAGAGGTGATTGCGGGGGTTTGTCATGGTACTTGGGGCATATTTTGTATCACACTTTTTAGTACCGCAAGAGGGAGCCCCGTGAAGCGTGGGTGCTTGCTCCAGATAAGGTCGGTCAGTGGAGGTCAGGATAACTGCTTCTCACTCCTTTGTTTGTTGGTTCACAAGACTTAATCAACCGGTGCCTTCATCTAGAAGGTCCCTTTCCACTTTTTCATTTCTTTGGACTAAGGACCTCATCCACCTGGGCTTAAGATTTGGAAAATTTGTTTTCTTTCGATGTTTCTCTTAGGGATTTTTAGTCAAGTGTTGCTTTGTATAGTTGGCCTTAGGTTGTTTCAGTATCACATCTTTTGGATCGTTGATTCAGGGTGGTTGACCAACCGCTCCTTGAATCAGGAAGGAACCCTGGTATTTCTCTTGAAAGCATGGAGCCACCTCCTAGAAGGCGTGGGATTTTACACCATAGGTTTGCCAAAGTCAATGCATGAGACTTTTTTGGACATGAACAATACTGCGGGACGAACATGTGCATAAGAAATTTATGGCCAAAGTTCTTGAGGATACCAACCAAGGGACCCCTAACCTAGAGGATTCTTATTCTTTTCCTATTTTTGGAAATGTTGGTGCTCCCTTGATGGCCACTTTAAACATTCTTGGGTTGAATGTAGGATTATTGGTTTTGATGTGCACCACTCCAAATGTCCTGAATGCTCTTGATACTTCTCAGATAAGCACCTTATGTCATGAGCATCATACGGCGGTTGATCCTTCACCTTCTACATCCTCAAATTTTACTCCTTCTCCTTCTCCCTCTTTTGGTGAAATTCTTGCTACTGGTAACCAGAAATATAAAAGGAATAGGAATAGGAAGAGTAAGAAGAAGAATTCACCAACCTCTGCTAGTCATGTTGGAGACGTGCACCCAACCTATGCAAGTCAATATGGGGGAAAGGCCCTAGTCCTTATGAGGCATATTGGATTTCAACAACCAACCTCTGTTATTCATGTTGGATTTAGGTCATCAGCCTTTGCGAGTCATACTGGGGGCAAGAAACTAGTCACTCTGAGTCATGCTGGAAGCATGAGTCCAATCACTATGAGTCATATTGGCATTAGTTCACCAACCTGTACAAATCATGTTGGATTTAGGTCACCATCCTCTACGAGTCATGCTGGGGGAAATCAACCAGCCACTATGAGTCATGTTGGAAGCACGAGTCTAGTCACTGTGAATTATACTAGAATTAGTTCACCAATCTCCGTGAGTCATGTTGGAGATAGTTCAATAGCCTCTCGAAGTCGTGTTGAGGAAAAAACACTAACATTTGTGACTCATGTTGACAGAGAAAGTCTAGTCACTTCTATTCATACTGGAAAAACATGACCAACCTCTGCAAGTCGTGTTGGATATCAACACCTATCCACTACAAGTCATGTTGGGGGAAACCCACTAGCCATTGCAAGACATGTTGGGGGCATTGATATGGTTGAGAAGTCTAGATGTATAGGACCTAAGCCCAAGTTCCCTTATAATATTTGTGAGGGAGCCCACCTTACTTATTTTTTCCCTGTTATTTCAATGGTAAGAAGAGTTTGGTCCTTGTCTAAAGGCCCTTCCAATTCTCTATATCTTCGGATTCACAAGAATCTATTCAATCGTTGGTTGATGAAGTGATCATGTCGATCCCATATTTGGTCGATACCAATCTCATTTTGGGGTATTATGCGTCTCTTGACCATGTTGTCTCACATGTTATTCAACCAGTGTTTGAGGAAGTGGTTGTGTCGATGTAATATTTAGTCGATCCAACTCTTCTCTTAAAGAGTGACGAGTCTTCAAAAGTGGCTGAGCCAATACAATATTCGGTCGATCCCACTCTTATTTTGGAGAGTGATGCATATTTCGACTATGTATTTATCATTTACAGTTTAGTACCTTTTAAAAAGGGGGGAATTCCACTCTCTTCAAGTACGCCCCCTCCAAGTCCTAGGATGGTTTCCTTTTATTGGAATGATCTTGTAGAGCCTCTCCTTCCTTCTTCTGAACCTTTCCAGATAATGGTTATGGTTGAATCTATTTTGAAAGGCATTCATCAATGTGTTGTAGATGAAGGATCCTCTATAAGTATTTTATCCTCCTTGTCTTTCCAGGATTTGGGTTCTCCCAAGATTGTGTCAACTACCATTGAGTTTTTGGCTTTCGAAAAAATACCTAGTGAATGTCTGGGCCTTCTTCCTCAATCTCATATCATGTTAGGTGGGAATATTTTTCTAGTCGATCTGTTAGTGGTGCCAATACCTTTATACTTTAATATGCTTCTTGGGTGTGATTATGTGTATGATATGAAGGTTATGGTGTCTACTCTCTTTCGTGTGATGCATTGTCACTAATGATTAGATTTCATCTGATAATCACCATCATGGTTTAGATTTGGCTCAGTTTTCCCCTTTGTGTGTTCCTAGTGTTCAAGCAGAATCTTCCCCTCCACGAGGAATTATGTGGCATCTTATCCTTGGTGTTCAATTTTCTTCTGAGAAAGAATCTTTACAGTCATGTTCACCTTCTCAAGACAAGGTATTAACAATTGATAAAGTGGTGTATCCAATAGGGGAATGTGAGCCTTCACTTCCCCCTTTTGTTCTAAGGGACAATGTTTTTCCTCTTGAGTCTGATCTTGTTGTTTGTAAGACCACGAGCCCTGGTATTTTTTATTTTTCGATCTCCGGTTTCGTGGATGTTTAGTTTCCCTCAAACAAGTCTATCCTTTAAGCTATGATTATGGATTTTTGACCTCTTCCTGAACTAGAAACTTTATAGGTTGGTTACCAAAGAATCCCTTGGCCTGAGCCTAGCGATAGGCTCTACCTAGAGAAATATTATACATAAGTCATAAGGTTGTGCGGTCCTTTGTACATATTGTACTTTTAGAGTTTCTTGTTTTCAAGTTATGTATCCTTCAACACATGTTTTTACCAAATGTTTCTATATTGGACTTATTAACTTCTGGGTATGTGTTTTTGGTCTTATATACAGGACTTTGGAGACATTTTCTTTGGTACCTTTTCCTTTCATGTCAATCCATTCTGACAGGAAATAATCTCAAAATTGGCATATAGATTATCTTTTCTCCTTCATGCATGTTTTCATTATTCGTTTCCTATTTCATTTTTCCTTAGGATCAACCCCACTGAGTTGTTTTGTTGAACCTTCTATGTTGTTTAGAAGTGTCGTAGTTCATGTGGTATAGCCTACCTTCCATGGGCATCCTATTTTAGAACTTCTTTGTATTTTGGTGCTCATGTTTCAAGTTTTCTATTAGGCTCATGAGTCTTTTTTAGTCTCGCCATGACTTTGCATTGAAGTTGCATATATTCTTCTCAATATTTTTGTATCCATTACCCGCATGACTCCCTCTCATACATTCCAATTATGTTGGCATTTCTTTGGATTCTTCAATAGGTATTGTGTTATTTACTGGCATATATGGTAGGTTCATTTCCACCTACACAATGTGTTTATATGTATCGTTGACATATCTGCCATAGGATCCACCCCATTATTTTTCAACATCATACCTTCAAGCTGCTTGAAAGGTATTTTTTATGGAAGGTAGAGCTTACCTCTTCATGGGTGTCCTAGTTAGTACCTTACTGGCCTTTTTGACACCCATGCTCCAACCTTTTTTGTAGTCTCATAAGCATTTTTTAGTCCCACCATCTCTATGGATTGAAGCCTCATGACTTCTTCTCAATCTCTTTCTGGATAACTTACCCATGGGATTGTTAGAAAAATAGGATCATGGAGAAATAAAATAAACAAATGAGGAAATAAAACACAAAATATACACAATACAATAGAGACACATATATATGTGGTTCACCCAGTGTGGGCTAATTCCACCAGAAAAATTTCCAGGTCCTTCCTTCTTATTATCCAACAAAATGAAGGGATGCAACTTACATCACACTTGATGTAACTTCCTCTTCTTTCTCTCATGATATCCTCTCTCAAAATACAATATTTTCTATCACTCAGCACAATAAAATTCCCTCATACATAAAAGAGGATTGTATTCTAGGGAAAAAATCCCTAACACAACTTCTACCATCATATATGCAACCTTATAATGAATGGTCCAGATTGACTATGAAATTACAATATTTTACAAGGCAAATTTTCCCAAAAATTTGCTTTAGGGGCTCCATTAATTTTTTCCACTTCCACCCCCCCTAGACCCCCTTAACGAAAATATTTGGGGGGAAATCCCCCCCACACCCCCCCTTCAAGAAATGGGATCCAAGCACGGTTGAAACAAACCTCTGAATCAGGAAGATAATAAGGCTCCAACACCAACAATCTCCCACTTGGAGACTCATCACAATAAATCCATTGTTGTTGTACCTGTTGGACTATGATCCACCTTGGACCTGGAAAATTTCTCATCTTCACCTTCATGCTTGAATACCAAATAAAATCAATAGGGAACTCAATTTCTCCCTGGTTACTACCTTTGTTAACATGTCTGTAGGATTTTGGCTAGTATGTATCTTTTCCAACTTCAAATGTCCATATTCCAAGACAAATCGTATGAAATGGTACCTGATATGTATATGCTTAGTCTTAGAATAAAATGTTGATTTATTTGCAATATGAATGGCACTCTCGCTTTCACAATACAACATGTTATTCTTCTTATTATTTCCCAATTCCTCCATAAACCTCTATAACCAAATCATCTCTTTACTAGCCTCTGTAGCAACAACATACTCTGCTTCCATTGTTGAAAGTCAAACAATCTTTTGTAGTTTTTAAATCCAACTTATTGTTGTTCCACTTACAGTAAAAAAAAACCTTGTGGTGCTCCTCATGCTATCTTTATTACATGTCATATCTAAATCAACATATCCATGTAAAATAGTGTTTGAACCTCCAAAACATAATTCATGAGTACTAGTACCTCTCAAATACTTGAGAATCCACTTTACTACCTCCCAATGTTCTTTACCTCGATTGTTCATATACCTACTCACAACTCCCACTGCATGTGCAATATCTAGTCGTGTGCACACCATAACATACATCAATAAGGTACCATGGACATGTATTCTATCTAATCATGTGTCTTGGGACGCACTTCCTTGGTTAATTTGAAATAGTTGGCTAAAGGTGTACTACCTAGTTTTTCATTCTGCATTCTAAACCTCTCCAATACCTTCTCTATGTACTCACCATGAGACAATGTCAATTTTAAATTTTTCTTGTCTCTTGTTATTGTCATACCAAGGATTTTATTTGCAACACCCAAATCCTTCTTTGCCAATGAATTAGCTAATGTTATTTTAGCACATTTATATCTTGCATGTTAGACCCTGTAACAAGCATGTCATCTACATACAATAGTAAGATAATATAGCTTCCATTTTCTATCCTTTTAAAATAAACATAGTGATCAAAATGACATCTAATATAACCTTGCTCAGTCATAAACCCACCAAACATCAAATACCATTTCCTTGGAGCTTGATTTAGGCCATAAAAGCTCCTCTTCAACCTTCATACCAAATTCTCCTTTCCTTTGACCTCACACCCCTGTGGTTGTTGCATATAAATATCTTCCTCCAAATCCCCATGGAGAAAAGTTGTTTTTACATATAATTGTTCAATATTCAAATATTCTACTACCACAATACTTAAAATAGTCCTTATTGAAGTCATTTTAACAATAGGAGAAAATATTTCATCAACATATATACCTTTCCTCTGTGCAAACCCATTTACAAGAAGTTTATCCTTGTACCGCTTGTTGCCTCCATATTCTTCATTCAACCTGTAAACCCATTTATTCTGCAATGTTCTTTTTCCTACAAGCAACTGAAACAAGTCCCAAGTCTATTTATTTACCAAGGAATCCATTTCCTCTTTCATGCCTTTGCACCCACTTCTTTTTAGTGTCTACCTGCATTTCCTCTTCATAACTTTTTGGTTATCTAGAATCAATCAATAGTAAATAATACAATGAAAGAGAATATCGTTCAAGGGGTCTATTTAACATGATAGATATTTTAACAACACTTGTAGGAGTTTGAGATACATGTTGCTCATGTTGTTTTACATTTTGATTTTATGGTACATTTGGAGTTTCTTTTTTAGTGATATCATCAAGCACTATGTATTATGGGTTTTTTTTCCTGTTTCTTTCCCCGCAATTGATCTTTGTACATTACCTTCTCTTTGAATATGAAATATCTACTCCTAATGATTTTGTAA